>CALSBV010010309.1:3363318-3433123 GCA_943590825.1 Bovichtus diacanthus
GTAATGCTTTACATGTGGCTGTTAAAGTTACACTCACAGTACATGTTAAAGGGGTGTGTTGCATTCCCCAAACCGCAAAGGAAAGTTGGGACGGGAGTGAGAAATGCACCTGAGAAGCTATCAAACCATCAGAGCAACCTTTTGACATCATCTCACCAGAGAGAGTTAGAGTCACACTGTGGCTTGACTTGACCCGTGTCAGTGGAAATGTTCTGTAGTTTTTCAGGATAGGGGATGCTGGCTAAAGCTCCGGCTATGTAGTTTCCATGACATAAATATCTGAATCACTTTTTCCCAAAACTTAAATGAGGCTTTAATGTTTACGAAGAACCAGACCACGCACTGTTGAGAATCTGTTGTACAGTTTGTGTTTGCGCTCAGTGAGAGGTGGATTCCTACCTTCACCGATGAAGGGAATACTAGTAGCTCCCATGCAGGGGTGGACTGGGACAAAAATTCAGCCCTGGCATTTTCTGTCCAGACCAGCCCACTATGCCACTGTATAGCCACCCGGGCGTTTCTTCCGCTTATCCATTTTTGGCTCAGCAGCAGCCCATCCCGCGACTCCGGCCCATGCCATGAGGTCCCGCCCCACCCTGGTTTGTGTAGTGATTGACAGCTCTGTCAGGGCTCTCTGAGCCTATCAGCCCATGATTGATTTACAATGACAAACAATAGACCAATAATATGTGTCGATTCTTGCTGGCAACACACTGCTGGCCCAATTGGAGGGAATTTAGAAAAAAAAAAAAAATAGCGGACCGGACCGGCCCACACTGGGTCAACGGCCCACCGGGACGATGCCCGGTATGCCAGATGGTCAGTCCACCCCTGCTCCCATGGAAAAATTAAGGCAGATTGTGACCTCTCCCACTACAGGACTTCATGATTACCAAATAAAACCATATAAAGACTTGCGTGTATAAATAAAAAGGCCTATAAACACTGGCATGGAGGGCTACTTTAGACAGAACCAACGCCCCACCTCAGACGGCAGATGCTTGTAAGATGAAAATGTAGTTTTTATTATAAAGATTTCTCAGAAGTGGGAGATAGTAACTTTCATGCATTCACGGTGCACAAACCTGCACTTTATTACCTAAGAACATATGTGTGAGTCAAAGGTATCTTAGGGAGTATTTCTTAAACAGTTGGGACCATGAATATGTTGCGAAGAAAAATAGGTTAAAAATAAGATGTATAAAGAACACAATATAAATTGATGTGTGAGACTGTGGCTGACTTCTGTTGTGCATTTGAGACCAGGTGAACCATTTCCATCATAACCTCTGCAATTTGCTAGCAAGAAAAGGGAGAAGAATTTCCTAAAAAAACATTAGTAACAGTAAATCTGAGAGTTGCAAACCTCTCGTGAGTAGAGCTTACTTCAGGGTCTGTATTGGCAGGCAAACCATTTCACCTCCCCCTCCTGGGATGTCCACTATGGGAGCAGGTTACACTATTGGTATGTAGCAGAAATCCAATCATAGACACTAGTCTTTAATAAATTACTCTACAAAGCAGGTGCCCCCCGCTGTCTGTGACCCTGCCTATACTTCAAGCTATTTTAACTGCAAGTCTGTGTGCAATTGTGAGTGTAAGACACTGTACATGAGACGGTTTGCAGATCGTTTCAAGAGCTTGCACCATTTTTTTTTTTAAAGCTTAAGAGTTTTACAGTTTTCATTCTAGACCAAGCTTTGTTTGTGCTTCAGCGTGCACAAATCAGTCCTTTCCTCTTGGTGTTATCTACAGTGCTCTTATAGCTGTCTAAACTGGTCACCGTCATGTTTGAAAGCGGTTGTAGGAGCTGTAGCTTCCATGTTGCAGTAGCTGTTTTGAGCTCACACGGCATTCTATTTATTGCCAGTGAATGGCTGCACCGTGTCCAGTTTAATTAACAGACATATGGGCTGGTCAGATATTGGCAACACTGTAAATCAACACTGGCTCTCAGTCAGCTTTCACCACTTTCCACCGTCACTGTTTGTGTGCTAATGTGTTAGGATGAGATTATGGTTAGGGTTAGGCATGTAGAGGTTAAGGTTGAGGTTCCGGTAAACGTCCTTGGCAAGTAAAGTAAGCCAGTGTAGTGTCCTTAGAAGTAAAGTACTATCAACATTTGTGTGTGTGTATATGTGGCCATTCCTCACCAGTGTTGCCTTTCACTCACAGTGTCAATGTCAAGTGAGGACAATTTGAGTAAGACTAGTGAAACATTTTCACAGCGTTACCTTTGCTGTTATATTCTGCTTTGTTAAACTGGTAGCAGCTTTAACCGCAGGTGCTGTTTCATGATCTCCGGTCACTCTGTCTCTGCACTCTGATAATAGACACATACTTCAGGATTTTTAGCCTGGAAAGACTTTGACAGTGATGCTTTATAATTAAACCGGCAATGATGGTGGCACGCAGGATCCCCCGGCAACAGCAGGGTGTGGTGATGAAGACATGTTTACCAAATGTGAATTGCATATCAGCAGTGGTGGAATAAGTGTCTAGATCTTTGACTTAAGTAAAAGTAGTCTAAAAATACTCAGATTACGAATTTTACTTAAAGTACCCAAAGTAAAAGTACACATTTTTTCAGGATGGACAATTTTTAAAATATAATATATTATATTATTGGATTACAATTATTGATGCATCAATTTCTAAGCATCGCTAATGTTGTACCTGGTAAAGGTGGAGCTACTTTTAACTACTTTATAGCTTAATGTATAATAATGTATCATTATTCATTAGTTGATTTATATTTTGTATCAACAATTCGAATCTGCAAAGTAACTAAAGTTGTCAAACTTGTGGTGGATTGAAAAGAACAATATTTGCCTCCAAACTGTAGTAGATTAGAAGTATAAAGTAAAATAAAAGTACCTCAGTACTTGAGTAAACTGACTCCATCTCAGATATGTATCACAATATTGTTAACAGATCTCAGTCTATCTATATACATTTCAGTAATGCTAGAGTAAAGGTGTTCCTGGGGTCAGCAAAGAAAATCCTCATCAGAACCACAATTGTGATACTTAACTTTAAGCAAGATGGTACTTCAATTTTGAGGGTTTAGAACTTTAGAACAGACAAACGGAGCAGAGGAGCGGTGAGGTGAATATGAAGTTGTTGATAACCGTTGTCGTTTGGCTTGCAGTTAACACACCCGTCATAATTTTGTTTGAAATAAAACTCAACTCCTTATGTACGTGTTTATTTGCATATAGAGCGGGGAAAGTGAGATCCAGGCGATCACAAGTGTTCTCTCGAGGTGCATGTGGAGACGCCTTCTAATGCCAGGTGTGAACTGAGTACTCAGAGCTGTCCACTTGTGATTGGATCACAAAAGACACATGTTAATTCCAGGTCTGAACAGGGCCTATATTAGGGACAACTGTTGCACATTTCCTTCCTCATTAGGTGGCATGTTTCTGGAGTTTGAAAATAACAAACCCCTTAATGCAAGTGTCCGGGCAGCAGCTGAGGGTCTTCCCGGTGCACAAGGCACATCCAGCCTGTCATCAAAGCTCTGTGGTTCACAAGTGGTCAGTGATTCAATGGGGCCCTGCTTTCATACACCCACTTGGACTGTATTGCTGACTTTTATAGACCAATTGTCAAAGTGTATTTCCTTATTAGTATATACAGTTGCTGCAGCAGAAAGAGGAACCCTGCTATTCCAACACATGTCTGTATGTTGTTGAGTTATTTAGGGGCATCAGCTTATTTTCCTTATTTCCTTATTTCCTCATATCGGCAGTCATTTGACTATGTTAGTTCAGCCTCGCAAGTCTAATTTACTGTTGTAGTGTTTTCTAATAGCAATAGCTGTCAGGAAATAAACAAGCCCCAAGCCATTATAGATGGTACATTAGAGATAATATTGTGGCTTTCTCATTGAAGCCTCATGTTGGTTGTAATATAATGATTGTAAATGTTCCTCTCGAGGCCTTTCTATTTCTGTTGCATCTCCATATTCAAACAATAAGGAAGCCATGAGTGTCTTTGTGAAGAACAGCTAAATGCGTTAACCTCTGTTACACATGATCAACATTTAAAAGAAATGGCACAATCAATTATTAAAGTAGTTTTAGTGATGGTCATAATCTTCCAGTTTCTCATCTTTCTGTGGCAGACTGCTGCCATAATAATCATAATGATTAGGGATTTTTACGATAACAGAAATTTAGAAGTCGATATGAAAAGCAGGGAAATTCTATGATTCTCAATACCAATTTGATACCACGCTTAAAAACGAAACAAAAAAAATCCTATGTACTTCAACATAGACTCCTTTATATACTTGATTTTGTTAGGAAGTTAAACAGGTCCTAATTCCCTCTCTGATATCTATTTTATATTGCTGTGAAAATATCTCCTTCAAACAACTGTTTTTATTAAAGTTTCTCGACAAAAACTAAATTTGACAAGATTATATTTGAACACGTCATGATAATAAATAACTTTGGCCTAAACTAATTTTTACTGAATATAGCCTGAACGCACCATAATGCAACTCTATGGAACAGCTAAAAATGTACGAGCTTTCCTCCTGCCGATACACGGGTTGGTTGTTAATAATTGACAATAGAACTCCGTTAGACTCGAGCCCTGACGGTACCTGGTGTACTGTAGAAAAACGTGAATTTTCTGAATTTTGGCATCGACATGTTAACGAAGTATCGTTTGTCGTGACGTCCGTAGTGGTGATGCCCTGCCTCAATAGCTGAGCCTCCTGCTCATCTCAGGCAGACCTGACGCATTAATGTCCAGCAACTGTCTTGGCCTTCAGCTAGCTGAAGATGTTGCTCAGGGCTGAGCTAGATGGAGCTGGAGCCCTCCACATGTAGGAGACTTGTATGGAAGAGGGTGTTCTGCTGTGTGGCAGTCGTCCCAGCACACTCTCCACAAAACTGACATGGAAAGAAAAGCCCTCATTTTCAAAGTGAACCAGCTGATCAGAGATGAAACAATTATTCCTTGGAAACCAATCAGTGCTCTGCCATCAGGGGAGTCGGCAAATTAATCTACTGCAGTTGAACCCAACTGGCACAACAAAACTGACTCCGGACTCTGAGCTGTCAGATGTTGATCAGCAAGTTAATTAAAAGCATTACAGATTTTTAAAGAAATAGTGTTTTATTCATCATGAGATTTAAAATAGTAATCCACCAATTTAACAATGAAGTCCTAACATTTTCAGACTCACAATAGACCGTTTTTAAAAAAAGGATGAAAATAGATGCAGAAGCACCAGAGATATTGTATTTTTCATCACGCGGATTCTTCTTCCTTGTCAAAACCTGACGCCTACATTTCTCACAGTGCAACTCGACCACCGGCTGTTCCGTCAGAGACTCGGGTGTGTTACGTGAGCAGTGGTTTACGTAGCCTCTGGAGCCACTAGCCTAACGCAGAACCCTCCCCAACTTCAATAAACCTTACGTAGTCTTCTGCCTCAACCAACGTTGACTCAAGGTCCCTTGTTAATGTCATCAATCTGTGGATTTACATGTGATTAAAGTTCCAGTGTGAGTCTCACTTTAGTTTGTTTGATAAGAGGACATGTGTGCTTTAATTAGATACTGTGTCTCAGCCCATCAGAACTGTGTGTTTCATATTAATTATGTGGATGAATCCAGATTATGTAATGTGATAGTGTATGTCCATTAGAGACAGTACTGATGTGCGTCTGGAATTAGGGTGTGGTTGGCTGCGTGATAGCCATGTGATCAACTCTATCATGGAGATGTAAGACTTCTCAGTTACAGTCTACTAATTCCAGGCCAACCTCACAGAGCTCAGATCGCAGCCAACAAGCCTCGCCGTCAGCCCCAGCCCACTTTTCTTTAATAGCTTTTAATCCTGGCCAGAGTATGTGATAACTCTATTCCAATTACTACAGACATACTAATCCAGCCACGTTTTTTGAGGGCCATTTCAGTTTACTGAATCTTTGTTTTCAGGCATAAATTATCTCATATAATTATTAGAGGGGGCAGCTGTGAATCACGTAGGCAACCCCTTGAAGGCAAGAGAAACCAACTCCACCAAAAAGCACTCGACCAGCAGCACTCAATTGGTGTTGTGATTCATCCTGTTGGCATCTCTCTTCCTCTCTTGCCAAAATGCCCACTTGTTCTCGTCTCTCCTTCTCAGCTTCTCTCCCACTATCAACTTCAGTCTGCCCCTTCTACTCCAACTCAGATGTCTAATCCCGAACCAAGGGCACAGCTCATTCAGTATTTGCTACAGCACTTGTGTGTTGTTCTTTTCATTCTCTCCCTTCTGTCCATTTCTCCAGCTGCCCTCCTCTTCCCCGACCTAGTTGAAAGATATCTGGCATGCTCCACATTTCACTATTGCATGTCAGCTACCATGTCGAGCCAGTTTGGAGTTCCAGCGCTTGAAGGCATGTGAGCCTCTGCATGTAAAAAGTTGCAGAGGCTCACATGCACGGTGTTGCGGGTTACAAGACCATGCAACACATGATTCAGATTTACAGTATGTACTATTGTCAAAAGCAAAAAACCCATAAGGAAATTTAACTGAATGCCAGCAATAATTTCTAACACTAATGCGACACATTATAGCCTCCGTGTGAGTTCAATTCTGAAGACACCTAACGTAAGATCAAATCAAGAAAGTCTTCTAAATTTGGTTCAAAGGTTAGTTTAACATTTTCATTCGCTTTGTTGCAGAGTTAGATGATAAACTCGATACCTGTCTCATGTCTTTATGGTAAATATTAGGCTACAGTACATTCATCAGCCTGTTAGCTTGTTAGAACAAAGACTGGAGACAAAACAGTGAGCCTGTAAATTAACCTCAATAAACTTCTAACTAACACGTCGTGACCAGTTTGTTTAATCTGCAATCACGAATGACTCGTTGCTGGACAATGTATTGTTTTGGTGCAGTCACATCCTGGAGTCTTGTTGCCACCGTGAGTCTGCTCGGCAACCAGAAGAGACTCCGGGAAGTTACTTTCAACACTTTCAACTGTTTTTGTAAGGATTAAACAACAAGATGTGAGAGGTATTCTCATCGAACTCTTGACCAGAAAGCAAATAAGTGCATTTCCAAAAATGTCTAACTAGTCCTTTAAGTCAAGCTTGTATTTTCTTTGCTTATCTCTTCCTCTCATTTTCTTTGTTTTAGCAGCGACCAAAAATATCTTAAAGCTGAAGCTGTTTGTCTTGGCTTGTTTGGCCAAATCTGGATGTTGTACGTACACACATTGTGTATGCCACAGGGAACAAGTGAGTTCAACCTTAAGTCAGAACAGTCCTTTTTGTTTTAGTTGGTAATTCTTTTATATTTCATAAGGATCAAAACATTGCCCTTGCTTTATAAAACCTTTTTCTTGGATGTCATTCGTGAAAAAAGGGTGTGTTCTGAAAACAGGAGTGTACCGGTGTGCCAGCATCCTCTGCTATTGTTCACCTTGTTTTTTGTTTTCTTTGCTTATTAAAGATTTTCAAGCTGATCTGGACTTGCAAAGAATGTAAAGATTTATGAGGAGGGTTGTTGTGATACAGCTGCAAAGATGCTTTCCTCCAGACGGTCGGACTCGTTCTTCCCTCTGTAAAACCCCATGCCTTTTAAAATCCTTTTTAGTGTATGCATACTTATCACTATATCATCCACTCTGCTCAATTACATTAAAATATTGCCATGTCTTAACCGAAGCATGAAGTAGAACTTAATCAAATCATATGATTTATCCATATTCCTCAATGCATCCGTTCTCCCCACAGTGTAAGTGCCGAACAGTTTATGTTAAAACAATAAGTCATCACCTTATAACATAAAATGTTCAGAATCAGAATCAGAAAACCTTTATTCGTCCCACAGTGGGGAAATTTACAGCGCTACAACAGCAAAGGGACAGTGCAGATAAAAGGTTAAGTACAAATGGATAAGTACAAAATATAAGTACAAAAAAACACAACAACCGTGGTAAGTAAGTGGCAGGTTAACATAATACAGTAAGTGAACAAGTGAGAGTAATAATCTAGCAGCCAGTAGTAACAATAATAAAAGAGATATATTGCACATACAGATATATTGCACATACGTATTGCACGTGATTGTATTGCACAGTAACAAATAATAATAAATAGTACGGGGTGTATTGCACATGAGCGGAGGAACAGTGGTGTTACAGCCGCATTGAGTGTGTGGTGGTCTACCAGGGGCCGTGGTGATTGTATAGTCTGACTGCTTCAACGTCATAACAAGATAAATATAAAAAAAATATATATATAAGTATATTGTCATAACAAGAAACATTTTTTTGTTATAAGGTGATAGGTTTGTATGTCGTGAAAAACATCTTGTCAAGCAAACTTTTCAAATTATAACGTGATGCTGTACATTCGCTCTGAGATAGAGATAGAGATATAGGAGGTGGATTTGCTGTGTTACTGTAGCCGTTCCTGTTGTCCTGTAATTAGTATATACAGTTGCTGCAGCAGAAAGAGGAACCCTGCTATTCCAACACATGTCTGTATGTTGTTGCGTTATTTAGGGGCATCAGCTTATTTTGCTTAAAAACGCCCCAAAACCTAGTTCTCAATCAATCCCTGTGAGCATGTGATAGTGTGTACACGTGTGCATGCGTCTACATGTGTGCAGCACCTTACAGTTTATATAAGTCCACATGTGTTCATGAGGACACTGATCTGATCTCAGGCCGCAGCTGCCTTCCTGTTTCACAACACATCCCCATCTCACAGCGGCAGACAGCGTTCACCAGCGAGGAGACCAGGTCACTCCTGGAATTGAACAGTTGTAGCTGTCGTCTAGCGCCTTTGGCTGGCGAACAGAAATGTGTCCTCATACCACATCACAACTCGGTGGAAGCTGCTGATACCCTCCACGCTGTTCATTCCCAGATTTGTAGGCACACCCTTCACCTACAAAGACGCAGCCAAAATAAAGCATTGGCCAAATTCTCTGAGTTGATATTTTAAAGGAAACCGCTATGTTGCTTGTTGATTATAAATACACCAGCAGCAATGCAATGCAGTGTCTTGTTTCATTCAGTGAGTCTGAATTTAGCCATAAGCAGCACTAAGCGATTGATTTACTGCATTTCGTGTGGGCTTATTTCCAGATGATTGTGCGTGTGTTAGACTTCGTAGCCTGAGTTGTTGGGGCATTACTGTACTTTGTATGCTACTGTTTTGCTCTTTTTTTTTGCTATTAATTTGTTATATTTACCACAATAAATACCTATATTGGTGGATATCTTAACATGTCTGCAAATAAAAATGAAACTACTAATATAAGTAGCACCAGAGACATCCTTTTAAAACATTTTATTTTTATTTTAGTAATACAAAAAGTTGCTCTTGAAGCAGCATCCATACATTTACTATTAATATAGGTATCTGTTATTGCTGTAACGTAAGATGTTGCGTGTGAAAGCAAAGTCTGGCATGTTCAAACCTTTAGTATTAAGTGCAACAGTCGGGTTACTCTGGTGGTATATTTCCCTGCTGTGGTGGCTCGCTGCTCTTGTCACTGCTATGTGAGTTATATGCCTTCACTAAGAGCGTGCCAGGTTGTTCGTACCCTTGGGATTAGGTTTTGCATGCACATGGATGTTTAGGATGATTAATTTATAAATAATAAAAAATAGTACTTAAATTATGTCATCAGTGTGAGAGGCAAACTTTGAAGGTGAAACACAGAACTATACTCTCCTATTTTATTTTTATTTAAATGCACAGTTTTGTTCATAGGGTTCACACTATTTTCTCAGGGAAGGACAGTATTCATCCAAAGTTTTGGAGTAGGATTTTCACATTTCAAGTAAATACAATATTTGATTAATTCCACGAGAATTAATAAAAAAACCAAGGAATTTAACTCCTCAGTGCGAGTTAATATGAAGACAGATCAGTGGCTCATGCTAGATTAAAAAAAGGTGCACACCTGGTTGACAATTGTCAGTTTTTCCATCTAACAGCAGCTCAATTTCGAACAAAGCAAAGCAGTGTGGGTGATTGGCTGGTTGCCTTCCTCCCCGTACCCCCAGGTGTTATTTTCCTGGAGTTATTGGCCTTTAATCATTATATTGGCCTAAAGTAATTCAGTAGTTATAGTTTCCTATAGTTCGGCCCAGTACTGTATTCATGTTGGCAGCTTATTCATGCCCTCACTTGATCCACATGTCACATTATCCTGTTCATAATATCCTGGTAATATGAAGAGTGAATAATTGCCGAACACCTTCTTTCTCTTAAGTAAAAGATTGAAATAATCTTCATGCTCATTGCAGCAAATTCATGTTTGTGCCTAAACTAGTTCTAATCATCGAAGCACATGAGTGGAAATTTTGAACAGAGAGTTGTTCAATTTGGCTGCTTTACCCTTTACTGTCAATGTGGATTGCACTATTACAGAGAAAGTATGTTATATAATCAATTCCAGCACTGTAGCTGCCAGTTCGCACACGTAAATGGAAAAGTACATTAACCCATGGATTCCAGTGGTCTCAGAGTTGTGGATGTGGGAAGGCTTAGCTGTGGCTTAGCTTTAGGTCCCTGAGTGGCAAATCACTGTGACTGAAAACCCAAGGAACTCCCTTCCTGTGGTGTGCATCGCAACATGACGTCGCCATGTTGGCTACGTGGTTATACAGAGCCCCCTCTTGTCTATAGACAGAGTGGGACTGGTTGCTAATATTTCCATTACCCACAGGACGGCTAAACATGGCACTATCAGCGTGGGTTGTTCTCAAAAGGGATAAGAGATCTTCACAAAACAGAATTTGCATTGTGCCCTCAGTCATAAGAGTCACCACAAAATGCCTGAGGTAGCAGGCGGCTGGTCCAGTCCTCAGTGAATTGTTTGAGCCTTATTTAGGAAAGTGTGGGTAGCATCAATATTAATGACCAGAGTACATTAGCGTCCTTATTTTAGCCCCGAGCACTCTTTAGGGCTCAAAGCGTCGCAATTCAGGCCTCTACAGCAAGGTAGACACACAAAGCTCCACCTCTGTTTAACGTCAATCTCTCGTTTGGCCTTCTCCCATCCTGGAGAGGCACACGGGTCAGTAATATCACTCATTGTGATAGCTAAGTGCATAGCTGCAAGGACTGGACAGGATCCGACAGCTGCTCCTATGACTCACCGGAGAGGCCTTTCATCATGTCTCAAAGGGAATGGCGTGTGTGTTTATCTATAAGTGAGACTGAAGGTCTGCATGTATGTAGGTTAAATGTATCGCAAATGTTAAAGGAATACCTCACACCCCAAAGTGACCACTGGTATATCAATTACTCACCTCGCGTTACCACACATTCTTGAAGAAAACCTTTTTGCATGCTTCCAGGATGAATGAAGAATAAAAAATCAGAAACTCTGGATGAATTGATGTAAATGAAGGGGGGGTATAGTTTTGTTTAAGAAATGCAAAACTATATAAAAACATTCCTTTACAAACTCACCCAACTGCAGTATAATCCAAGTCTGATTTCTCCAGTCGTGTGCTCACTGCCTCCCAAACACATGCATTTTTGCTAAAACCTATTTAAAACACTTCCACATAAACAATCAATGGCATAATGTTATTAAAATGATAGTTATTGTAATAAATACATAATATTTATTTTACATAATAAAAATATATATTTTTAATAAAATAAATAATTACATTAAAATGTCCTAGGTGACATTTAACAGATCCTTATCTTAATGCAAAGTTTTTTAAATAATTGCACATAACAAACTGAACCTCACACAGCAACCTTACAATTGAAAGCATGGATAACATGGTCATTTTTGATCACTTTTTACAGTCAATCTGGCTTTTAATAGTACACAGCCATTTCATTATTGTATTAATGCTACTAATCACTGAAATCCTTGTGGGTGAAAACATATTTAAATAACAGGAATGTTTGGCCAGGTGGATTAGTGTAGGTCGAGTGCAGATAGAGAGACAGAGAGGGGTGGAGAAAAGTAGAAGCCAGCAGCTTTAGTCAGAGCTGCTGCTGTCTCTGCATAGTGCTGATTGAGAACACTGTTTGCTCTGTCTTCCATGGTAACAGTCCGTGGTTAAATTATCCCCGAGCCCCCATATGAGTCAGACAGAAAACATTTTGCTGACAATATTTAGAAAATGAAAAAGCTTTGCTGTTCTTACATGAACACCTCAGATTCAATATTTTGTTTTAGGATTACATCATTTTCACCACATGTGGAGAAAATCCTGGTCTAATCTTTAATAATCCTCAATTCGCCAAAGCAGCAGACTCTGCTGATCTCCCACAGATCCTCTTGGCTTCTTCAACATTTATTTTTCCTTGTCTTAGCTGTTTACCAAAATCTTTTCCCTCGGTCTACTGGGACTTTTTAATGGCATCTCCTGTGTTGCGCCTCCTTCTGAGAAACGGCTCAGACAGTTGTTGGCCTGTACGAGCAAATCAAACACACACTCGGAGAGAAAGCTCCCACTCTTTCTAGCCAACTTTTCCATGAGGTATGATTCACGCCACTCTTGGAGGAAGGAAACGTTAGCAACAGACCTCCTTCTCATCGAGGAGAACACACATACACTCAGTCACCATTCCCCTGGCACCTGTCAGTGAACACACACACAGAGTGCCGACATTTCCATCGCTGTTAAGTGGGAGGAGAGTGGAAGGTAACGCAGGGAGGCTAATGGACTTACCACCTCCTCCCTGAAGCTCCCCGTCTCCTGCTTTGTAATCAGGCAGGGAACCCAAAAAGGGTTTGCTGATATCTCTATTTTCACAGATACAGTGGGCTGAGTCAAGTTTTAAGAATGTAAATAACAAAATGTTCCAACATGCAATGTCTGTGTTTTTTATATGGGTTCCCATAAACCTCAGGAGTCTAATAAAAGATTGAAACATTTCAGAAATCCGACTAAAAATATAACTATAGCCGATCTGGACTGATAAATCGGTCGATACGGAGTGCTGCAGGAATGTTAGCACGTCCGGTTCCCTCGTCTTGAAGTCAATAGTTTTTTGTTTTTTTTAAATGGGTTTTGGTTCAATGCCTGAAACAAGGTCTGTGGGTAACACAAGCCTCAGAGATTTTACCGTTTCGTTCTAAGAAATAAAATTCATGAGTAAATACTCCACTCATGAATTCAGTGGTACATACTGTACAGTAGCTTTCGTGAGGTATGGACTTGATGTAGTCCTGGATCATGTTGCAGTTTCCCTGTTCTGTATGACCTCAGCTGTTCCCAGGATGCCGTTCACTGCTGTTTTCCATTGGCTGCAGAAACTTCCTGTTCAGTCATCAGAACTTCTTATAAAAAGTCTTCACAGTTATGCTTCATGGAAAAAATGTGTGTCTGCATTTGTGTGTGTGAGGGTGGGCACACACGTGTCAGTATGAATACTCATCCATATGCATTTGTATGTCTGTATTTATACACAGAGTTTGAATGGCTGTTTACTCCAGGAACACAGGAGATGCACTTATACATCTATGTTTTTAAATGTGAGCTTAACACCCCAATTTAGCCCACCAGCCAAACTAGTTTTGCCAGGGACATATGAGTTCAGCTTATTAGACAGGTTTTATGTATTTCCTTTACTGTGAATAGAAGTGTTTTATGTGTGTGGGTTTATCTTTAAATCTTTATTAAGTTCTGGTCACATTTCAGGACTTTGCATATTTGTCTATTCAGCTTTGTTCGTCATATTACATCATTCTGACGAAATCTATGGAAAAATATTGTGGTAGGGGTATGTGCTCATGCATTAAAAAATATCTCTCATTAATGTTATTATTGCAGCTCAGCCTCACTTTGCTCCGTGTGCATGTCTGCACAGCAGCTGCAGTTTATATTTTAGTTTAATTGTAATACATTCATGTTGGTATATTATTGTAGAAATGTCAGCTGTTTGTCCAGCTAAACTTCACCACCCACCGGAGACAACATGAGCAGGTGGTTGCCACGGTGACAGTGCACTGTGTTTATTTGTTGCCGTGCGTGAGAGGAGGGTGTTGTGTGGTGGGGGGTTGTCAGTAGGACGCTGCAGTGGCTGGCTGCCAGAGAACGGTAGATTGAGTCCAGAGAGAGGCAAAGGCCAGCCCAAAATAAACCTATACAGAGCAGGTCGGCCGAGCCCACACCATACACGGCACCAGATAAGGAGGCAATGTCCACTTTATGATAGGATCGTATAGCAATATTTGAACTGCCCAGGGATGTGTGGCGATCACATGATCTGACAGGTGTTTCTTTTACAGAAGTTTAATTTCAGCATTGAAATGCAATTTTACTATTAGTATTGCAAGTCGCTAATAACATAACACTACAAAACACACCTTCTTACGTTGTTTGTGGCTGTTTTCAAACCCTTATTCCACTTGAAAACATTGACAGTGGCAGTCACAAATAAAGACATCTCAATATACTTCTTCCCACTCGCTAATATCCCACTCTGACATGTCAACTCCTCATGTGTTGCTCTCTGTTGTCAGTCAGCCGTGCTGTATATGGGTTTCAACCGCTTCTGCCGGAGATTCAGTTTGCATGTTGCATCAGGTTGACAACCACATTTATTGACTTTGTTTCTCCACTGGGTCAGTATTGGACAAAACTGAGTAGCGGACATATATTATTCTCCTCAAATTCAGCACAAATACATCAAACCAAATGTGCTTTTAGCTCTAGGCCGAAATTCAGATTATAAATCTTCTACTCACGCCTGCTAATATATAAAATTACAATTTCGAGCACATACACAGACAAACCTTTTAATGCTTAAATAAGGTGAAGACACAGACATCAGTCAAAGGAAGCCATTTCTACCTGGATAAGAATAAAATGTAAGAAAGAAATTAGATATTATAAATTGAATTTAAAAATAGACTGAATTAGAGTATCGACAGCATGAAATATTTACAAAATATGAGTTTTGGCCTTCATAAAACCATCACTGGTCTGACTGTAGTTCATGGGATGGTACAGGCATCTGCAGTGGGAAGGCCTGGTGACTTACTTTCATACTTTTATTTTAAGAAAATGATATATATACATTACAATGTAACAACATTGAGTGTATCTACAAAGTCAGGGAATATAGTGATGGTGGTGGGTCCTCTGATCCCTCTCGGGGCCACAGACATGCTGTCAGAGGGTTTACATTGCTAGCATAGTACTGCTTCTCCCTGTGTGGACATCTGGTACCACACTGACAGAGTCCTGCCATATATGGTGGCGGCAGAACTGATTGATTAGCAGCTGACACCAGCAGTAACTTTGTGTACATTGTGTGGTAAAGTAAAAGACTACAAAGGAAGTATAGGTGTAAACCTGTGCAGTTAGTTGTACAAGCTAATGGGGGACACTTCTCTATTGCTGTATGTAGAACGGATGATATGACTCGACTTCTTGGTTCACACAGATATTTTTTGACTGAGTGAAACTGCTGCACTGCTGTGCTGTACATTATAGGGCGAAACTCTACTAAGCACCATGTATTTCCAGTGAAGTGAAAGCAGCATCATAACTTATAGAACATCTATAATGAATTGATGATCTGTTTTTTTTTTGTTTTTTTTTCAAATATAGAATCATTTTATTTGATTTGAAAGTATTTATAGAGAAATTATAGTAAAATGTCAGGAAATACACATGTGGTTAGATGTAACAGCCTTTTGGCTTTAGTTTCAATATGACTGTGGATTCCCAGATCATTTATTTTTAAATGCCATAGTTTTCTAATTATTTCAGGGACGTGGTATACATGTGACCACACCAGACTATGTTCTTATTATATTAAGAATTGAAGTGTAACATAACTGGCTGTAGCTATGTTGGCACTTTGATGTTGGCATATGATTGGCTCCACTAGATGGCACTCTACACTAGCTACAAGTAGCGAAATGTATGCACTGAATGTGTAAATGACACATTGATGTGAAGCACCATTCTCCTATTTTCAATTTATTTTCTCATCCAAAGGGCATTAACTCCACTTTCTTAGGCTTTTAATGTTCACATGACATATTAAATGAAATGCCATAATTTACATGAGGCATGCAATACAATCAATCAGTGTAGCACCATGTTTGATGACATTCCAGTAAATGTCAAATTGAAAATGTGACTCAATTCAAACATTGTGATTTGTTATTATAATGCTTCTCTGGCTCAATAGTCTTCCATGTTTCTTATCCTTCCTATTTTTCTCCCTCAGGACCAAGTGAAGCCTCCGAAGACATCCAAATCCAAGACAGAAGAGACCCTGATTGAAGGCAAAGCCGTGGAGGGCCTTGAGCAGATATCCGAGGGACAAGAGGAAGTCAATCTCAATTCCGATGAGGAGGTGGAGATTGAGGAGATTATCGAGGAGTCTCGTACCAAGCGCCTCCAACGCACCACCAAGGAGCAAGTGGACAACATAAAGAAAGCCTTCTCCAAAGAGAAAATGGAGAAGACCAAAATAAAGACGAAGGAGAACTTGGAGAAGACCAGGCAGAGAACCCGTGAGAACCTGGAGAAGACGAGACAGAGAACCCGTGACAAAATGGAGAAAACCAAGCACAGCCTGGAGAAGAAGATGGGCAAGCTCGGGACCCGCATGACCCCCAACCAGGAGCGCAGGGCAAAGATGAAGAGCTCCAAAGAGAAGGCGAAAAAGTCACTCACTCCCGACCACACGGTCTATGCTCGCTCCAAGACCACTGTGTACCGCGTGCCCCCCTTCACCTTCCATGTTAAGAAGTTTCGAGAAGGGGAGGAGGAGGTGTTGCAGAACACAGAGATGGTGGAGGTGACCGATGCTGAGGGCCAGCCAGGGGGAGAGGAGAACGAGCTGGGGGTGCATGTGGAGGTGGAGGATGGGGAGCTGGTGCGTGTAGACAGCCCAGAGATGGAGGCTCTGTTGGAGGTGACTGAGGACTCTCAGCTGGTCCGGGTGGAGCCAGACTACCCAAAGAAGGCCCAAAGCGAATAGAGCGTTTAGCTCTGCGGGGCTGTGATGGGAGAGATGAATGAAGGCTGAGGAGGGGGACTAGTCTAATCATAAGGACACAATATTAGTCGTGGGGACTTTCTAGACGTGATCACAATCTATGCCATCTCTTTTGTTTTCTGTTCCCTTTGTATTGTACCCAACTGGGATGACTTTCATATTTGCTCCTCTTTAGCAAACAAATAAGAAAAACATAACAAAAACAAAGCTTGCTTTTGAAACATGATTTAGGCTGACTGGTTATGTATGTTTGGGCTATTTGCTGTTTGTTATTGGTTTGATAAATTGAGTGGCTATAAGAATAAAAAAAGATATAAATAGTTTTTTGCTATTGATGATGTAATGTATAATCTAATATTTGCAATGTATGATATGCACATCAGTAGGTATGGTAACAGGAAGTTGTTGGAAGGATTTATAGTTTATTCGATGGTTTTAGTGGTGCACGAGTGAAACAAACGAAAAACAAGTAGGCAGGGTGCAGACCTGCAGAAAAAGTATGATCTGAGGAGGCAGGTGGAGAGAAAATCTTCTCAACTAAAGAGTTAACAAAAGCATTTTGCCAAATGTTACAATACAATGTAATTAACAAATGTAAATGACTCAAAATAGAAGTGTAATGTCTAATGAATTATATTGGAAACATTAAAACATCATAAGAATGTTTAAAAACGTACATATAGCACCACAATAAACAGCTACTGTGACTGTTGTGAAGAATCATGTTAAGACCTAATTTTACCTTTTTGAAGACATATTCTCTATGTTCGTTTTTTGTGCTTTGATTTTAGTACTTTCATAGTTACAAAGGTTCATGAAGCCTTAAAAGAATCAGTAGTCTACCACTGAGTTTTTAGTCATACTATTATGTAGCAAAATATTTCTATTCTGGGTCACTCAAATATTATAATGAAATACTCAAAGCTGATATCAATAAAATGTAGAATGTAGCCTTTTTTATCTTTACAATGCCTGCTTGACCATTATTTACTGTAATGTTTTGACGTATACTCACCATGTTATATTTGTTGCATCTGGACATGTTGTACTCACCAACTTACCACATAGCACATCTCTGCACAGACTGTCACCATGGTCACAGCCCATCACAGTACATTTCCACATCTCTATTGCATCTTAAAAAGGTAATTGCAGGTGGAAAAAATTATGGATTGAAGAGCACGACGGCAGTTTAATGACTACGTAACACGTGGCGATGCAAATGTCATCCTAAATGCAGTCAAAGTGAGAAAGCACACGACCAAGTATTATGGATGGCAGGACACTATATTAAATGTCAGAACAGATCTACACAATGTTCTGCAGAGACCAGCTACAATCTTGTTTACTTTATCTGATTTATAAAAGGAATGTTCACACTGATGAAAAAAAACTGCATCATTGTGCGTTAGAGAAGAGGAATGTGGATGATACCATAATTGCATTGTAATTATTCAGATCCAGAAGTAAACCGGCAAAGCCAATATTCAATCAAGCCACTTTTGATCATGAAAGGCAAGCACACAGGACGACGGACAAGGAGAGGGTGAATGTACGGCTTCCATTTTCGTCCCTAGAGACTCTGTGATCTCAATGTGGTGCAGACACGCAGAAGCCCACTGTGTAGCATGGAGAACCATTAAAATAATCAATAAGCTGGGGAATTCAATTAAGGAGAGTGCTTTCTCTGAGCACTGGGCAGGGTAGAGAACAGCGAAAAGGTGTGTGTCTGTGTGTGTTTGTGTGATTGTGAAGAGTATGTGCATACCATTTACCCACACTAATATCTTGGTGAAACTCCAAGTCTATGTCAGCATTAAGTGCAATTTCTAAAGAAGCAAAGATATCAATTACGCGCCTGTAAGTTCACATAGGCTTATACTTGTTATAGTATTATATGTAATTATATATTTCTAGTGATATTTTTTACACAACCATCTACATTGTTTTGCACATCTAACATTAAAACGCTTGTAAGATATTGGTCCCCTTTTTTTCCATTTCTCTATTTTTAAGTGTGTTTTTGCCACCATGTATATTTTTGCCCTGTTTTGACCTACTGGTTATTAAATAACTAAACCAGCCTGTTATTAGTGTGAGGTAGGTCATGCACCGCTTATATAAAGACATTGTTATTTTGTTGTTATCCTGCAACACAGTGTGACACACAACTGTCTTGGTGTTTTTAATTCATACTCAAATAATGAAGCTTGCCTTTTCTTTTGTGTTTGAGGCCTCTTTTGCAAATTCAATATTAATAAAAGCTTACTGAATAATATATACGGCCTTTTATTTTTATTTTCTCAAATTTCGTGAACATTTCATATATGTGATTACACTATTTGTGTGGTTTATTCTAGTTGTTTATTTAAGATTAGGAGAGGCAAACAGCTCTAGTGTTATTAACTCACGATGACGTCGACACTGCCAGTAACTCAGATGACTTCCAGGCTGGCTGTTCTGTCGAAGTGCTCGTCCTCCCTCCGCAGCAGATAAACGGGCTGGCCTACTCTGCCGTCCATCCGCAGGGAGGGTTGGCCGGCGGGAACAGCGCATTTGCGACAGCAGTAAACACGTCCTTCTCAACCAAGTCCCGCCTCACATGCTGATATGCTGCATTCTGATTGGCTACGATAGAATTACCGTCTCCTATTGGTTGTTAGAGCTGCCATTCAAGTAGTTTATGAGGTTTGTCTGGCTGGAAAGACTGCAACGAGATGGGTTCGGTGAAAAGGTCTGTAGCGTCAGAGAAGTGTTTCCCGTGCTGGCAAGAAAACCTACACAGTTAACGACCTTTTTCTGTGTCTTCTCTCTCGCTTTTGTGTGTTCAGTTTCTACAAAACTCGTCACTGACTGTTACCGTCAGTGTTTTTTTTAGTAGAAAGGTTTGGCGTGTGTTATACGGAGAAACTTTCCCAAGAAGTAACAACGAGGTAGGTAAGCCACCATAAACGCGACTTCTGCTTTTGCCATGTAACGTTACATGTTTTTAGACCTGAGACGGGAATGTTTTCATTACTATGTTACTGCTAACCACATTAATGCATGGCTAGCCTTGTTAGCCATAACGCTACTGGTCTACTAATTGCAACATTGCGACTAGGTAATAAGTTATTCATGCTGGGGAAGCCATTATGTGTCCACGGTGTTACATAAGTTATTAAAGTGTCAATGTGTTTAATCTACAGCTACTTCCAGTTATGCTCGCTCCTGATGGGGCTGATGACATTACAACTTAGACTAGGAGTCTTGTAATAGGTTTTTGTTAGTTACAAAACAATAAAAAATAAAGAATATTTTGCTTATGGGATTTGGGATCGTCTAGTTTAATAACGGCAATTATACACACGTCAGTTGTTGTTAAACAGGACTGAAGAATAGCTCAAACTTGACTGGGATGCATATTTAGACCCTGTCAAATTAAGGTCATTGTTGTGTATTTGCCTTCAACTGTCACGCCCATCTCCATAACATCTGCAGGCCAACATGTCCCACACAACCTGGCATCTAGCACTGGGATTCAACTCTTCCATTAAAAAAAGAAATAAATAGATTTAAGGGATGATCTGCCAAGACCTTCACAGAATCTTATTTTGATATATATTTTAAATATATCATATTTAGTGCAAAGAGTAGTACCTACAGCTGTGGAGTCACAGTGTATCAGATGGGCTATTACACTATTGACTAATCAATGATTTTAGAGTCAAAGCATGACTGTCATGAAATGTATTATGACTCAATAGTACTTCTGTTGTCACCTGTGTTTACAGAAACCATACAA
Organism: Bovichtus diacanthus; assembly: GCA_943590825.1. Taxonomy (NCBI): domain Eukaryota; kingdom Metazoa; phylum Chordata; class Actinopteri; order Perciformes; family Bovichtidae; genus Bovichtus; species Bovichtus diacanthus. Next base: position 3,384,079 of record CALSBV010010309.1, read on the forward strand.
TTAGAACTTGGCATGGTTATTGATTTCTTAGTTTGTTCAAGGAAGTGTTTTCTGGAATATCAGGTACATGATTAAAGGGATCCCATTGTGCTTTTACAGTTAGTGCCATCCGACTACCGAGCTTCAGGAAATTGGACAAACAACACACATCTGGCTGGCCTGCAAATGTCTAGCAATTGTTTGAAATATTTGGTAATAATAATAAAACAGTGTTGTGCCACTTCTGTGACCATACACACTGGGTCAATATTAATCCTGCAGAGATAATTTTTTGGAAACTCTGTAATTCATACATGGAAATGCATGAGGAAGGAAAACAGATAATATGATATTCAATTACCCTGAGATACTGTAATTTCAAACAAAGTTCACCAACAATAGAAAGCAGGAAATACTAGCCTAATTCAGATGAAAAATGAAACTAATCCTCACATTATTGACGATGACTCAGCTGCTCATTGATGTGATCCTTTTTATGGTTTCATGCTCAGAAATTCACATCGTGCAGATGCACCTTTTTCACATTCACATGTGAGTGAAAGAGGAAGATGTGCCATCTGAGAAATGGCATGTTTGATGGACACTTTGGGTTATGTCCCTTGATTTTTAAAAAAACAAACCCTCACCCATATGATGTCAACAAGAGTAATTGTTGTAACTGACATTAAACTAGGTGAAATGTTACATGTATATGTTTGATTGGCATTGCCCTAAACTGAAAAATGTATGAGATTGAACCCTCCACTGAGGTACCAGATTGTTACCTGTACAATATTATACAGTCCATTACAATAGATAATGCTTTTCACAATGGACTTTTTCAGCCTTATGTTGTGAGGACATCACTAATATTATTAACTACACTTGCCAGAATGTATGCTGTGGTGTAAAAAGTCTACAGTATAATCTTGCAATACATGATCTTTTTTGCTAATAATGATAATAAGCTTACAATGGTCAGTGTTTGTTGACACTGTGGGGGATGAAACTTATATAGCGTATATAGTAGTTATTGAGGCTGTGGTTAGTTTAGTTTTACATTGGATTGTATAATATTTAGAGGAGTTTCTAATTAAGCATAGAAACTAATTCATGTGGGGCTTTATCAAGTACAGTGTGAGTGATGTAGGGACTTGGACAGATTTTGAATGCAATGCAGGCACTTGTTGTATAAGTATGTTCAGCACTATCTTTCTGTCAGTAAGAGCAATATCTTCGCTCCTGGAAACGGAAAGCAGAGAATAGTTTCTTGTCGAGAACACGTCTTGAGTCATCAGTTAGTCAAGGTTAATCAGAGTTTAGATAAACTTCTGTTCTTGTATCCAAATTCTGCTTAGTGTCGTGCAACATCACTATGCAACTAACGACAGACTAGGGAGACGTTGGATGGTAACGCAACAGTATTCAAAAGTGATGTAAGAGGCTTAAACAAAGGCTTCAGTTGGTCCTGTGATATGGATGCTCGAGGAGACAACTCTGTTGGATTTAAAGAGTGTCTGTTCCTGTGTGGTTGTACAGTCTGGTTGTTGGTAAGATGAGGAGGCTAACAGAACCTACAATGTGGATCTGATGGATCATAGTTGTCTCTATTAGGCAGTGAGGATTAATCAAAGTACATTATTCAAGTTGCATTGTGCTTCTCTGAAAAGTGATGTGAAGGAAGTGATTAAAAGCCAGTCTCCTATTATGCGAAAACTATGTTTCTCTGGTTTCAAATCCATATCTACAGTATCTTTCAACAGCTAAGAAAAAGGAAGTGTGCATTTGGGGCAAACCCTTGACCAAAGATCATTCATTCCTATATGCTTCGAGAGTTAGCAGCTGTTCATGTTCTATATTTCTTGGTGGAGGTGTAATGTTTCGCTGAACAGGAAGTGACTGTTCTGGATAGGAGGCCTCCCTTCATTTTCAGAGAAAACCTCACATTTAGCTATTTCTCTTTGCTCAGTGTTTTACATTGACACACCTTGTGAAACTTCTTAACAACACATGTCAGTATGTGCCTACTCCTAGATGTTCTCTGCTTAAGTTATGTTGCTACCCCCATCTTTTTTTGCGTAGGTTTGAGGAGGTGTATGTCAGGATGGCCCAGTGGAACCAGTTACAGCAGCTGGAGACCAGGTATCTGGAGCAGCTCTACCACTTGTACAGTGACAGCTTCCCCATGGAGCTACGACAGTTCCTTGCCCCATGGATTGAGAGTCAGGACTGGTGAGAAATAATTCAATTCCTGGGCTCTGTACTGAAAGCACATTTTGTTTCTCCTGTCTGCTGAAATGTAATTGCATTGCATTTATCCTCAACTCCCCCCAGACTGGCAGTTGGCCACTCACTATGATAGCTTCCCTCGTCGAAAGCTGTTGTGATCATTCATTGTTACCTACTTCCTTATCTTGCCCTCTTCTTCCCTGATGACATCATTACAGGGATCTCATGCATATTTAAATACAATCTGTGCAATTTGTATTTAGATTATCACAAGAAAGAAATGTTCTAAAAATGTTCCCTCCAGTAGTTTCCCTCATGTGGGTTACAGGATGTTTTGATAAGATCCAAAATGTTGTGAACTACTCTCCTTTTAAAAGCTCTCACAAGGAACTAGAAATAATGATATCCTGATTATCGTAACCTCTCCTTTTTAAAAGGGCTTACGCTGCCAATAAGGAGTCCCACGCCACGTTGGTTTTCCACAACCTCTTGGGGGAGATTGACCAGCAGTATAGCCGTTTCCTTCAGGAGAACAATGTACTCTACCAGCATAACCTGCGCAGGATTAAACAGCATCTGCAGAGCAAGTACTTGGAGAAGCCAATGGATATTGCCCGCATTGTTGCCCGCTGTCTGTGGGAGGAGCAAAGACTCCTGCAGACTGCCACCACTGCTGTGCAGGTAGAGAAGCGCTGCACTAACGCAACTGTAGCATTCACATTACATCCAAAAGCTTAAGTTTCAGGTGGTATAGCGGTATATGTTTTGTTCTTTTGCAGGATGGCCAGGCAGCACATCCCACTGGGACCGTAGTGACGGAGAAGCAGCAGATTCTGGAGCACAACCTCCAAGACATCAGGAAGCGGGTGCAGGTTAGTTTCCAGCAGAGACTCGCTGATTACGTATTTCAATACAGTACAAAGAATCCTGAACACTATCTAGCTTGGCTAAATGAGTCTGTCTTGTCATAAATATATAAGTTCTCTGTTTGTGTTTCTTCAGGATATGGAACAGAAGATGAAAATGCTTGAGAACTTGCAGGATGACTTTGACTTCAATTACAAGACGTTGAAAAGTCAAGGAGGTATATTCTAATTAATCTTGTTTGGCTTCAGGAGTAAATTGATTTGTTGGAAACATTTGAACTCGGTCTCAGATGAACCTTTTTTAAAAGTCAACCTTTTTTGGTATGTATTTACTGAATTGTATTTCTTTGCTGACCTGTGACATGTCAACCCTCTGTCCAGAGTTGTCCCAGGACCTAAATGGGAATAGCCAAGCAGCCGCTACCAGACAGAAGATGGCCCAGCTGGAGCAGATGCTGAGCGCCCTGGACCAGCTGAGGAGGGTGGGTGTCTCTGCTTTACCATGTCATTTAACAGTTAGGATACTGCTTTAAGTTAATCCAAGAAAAAACTGAGGGGGAGCATCGCGAGACATGTTCTGGATTTCTTAATGGAGGATAGAGGAAGGGTCTGTGACACCAAGAGGAGTCACATTCTCTTTGCAAACGGAGACAGTGGGGTTTTATGGGAAATCATGCTTTAGAGTTTGAGAAACAATGACACACTGCACAGAGGTAAAGCTAACAGTCACATCGACCATGTTATTAACTCATTATGCCCATGTGTAATGGATGCTGTGCTTGTTATCTTGTAGCAAATTGTGACAGAGATGGGAGGCTTGTTGACCGCCATGGATTATGTACAGAAGAACCTGACTGATGAAGAACTAGCAGACTGGAAGAGAAGGCAGCAAATTGCCTGTATTGGAGGTCCACCCAACATCTGCCTGGACCGCCTGGAAACATGGTAACCATAGATGCAAACTTCAAACAATTTCCTAAATCGATCGTCTGTGATCAATGAACGATTTATATTTAAATGCTTGATGAAAGCTAAATGTAAACAACTTGCATGGACAACTATTGCAGAACTTTGATAAATTAGGTATTGAATCATAAATATAATTGATTTATAACTGTTAATTATTCAAATCAAATTAAATTAAATAAAAACTGCCAACCACATTGCTGTCAGTCTATCTGAAAATGCAACTAATGTCCTATGGAAGCACCGGTCATAAAATATCCCTTTTTCTTTCCGTCTGCATACGTCTTTCATTTTCCTGCATAAGTACATTTGTTTTAAATGTTTATTTTTGATGACTGCCCGGCCTATGGGCGACATTAAAACTTATGTTTCGTTTAAAAATATGTTTTTACCACAAATGGTCAATATGTTGCTACTGAAGTATTCGTGGTTGTCTTTTATACCATTAAATAGATTATTTTGGCTAGCAGACTGACTCCTCCAGTTTCTACTCTACTCTACTTAACATTTTGGTGATCTCCCTGCAGACATCTGCCAACAATGTTTTTGCTGTAATGTGCCAAATGCTACAAGTGTTGTCAAGTCCCTTTGACAACTAGACTAGAGGCATGTTTCTTCAAGATTTTTAACTTGAACCGGGTATGATTTCCTAATCAGGATCACATCCCTGGCTGAGTCCCAGCTCCAGATTCGTCAGCAGATCAAGAAGCTGGAGGAGCTTCAGCAGAAGGTGTCCTACAAAGGAGACCCCATCATCCAGCACCGGCCCGCCCTGGAAGAGAAGATTGTGGACTTGTTCAGAAACCTGATGAAGAGGTACTGCATGCAACAAATGTGTACTGTACGTCTGCCCGGACCAAGTGTCCACATAGATGGTAATTGTTGACCTTTAGGAACAAGAATCTTAGTTCCGCTGACTAATGATACAGAGCTTTCAGTCGCATCTCTTGGTCTTCATTTAGCAAATGTAACGGCATCTGAGCCATCTCCACTCTGGAGGAAGACTGTGAGATGCACTTAAAAGCTGAAAATCATTAGGAAAGGGACCTTTGACCTGAGATTCTCTTCACCATGTGTTGTTGTGATATTTGCCGGAGTCTTTCTCTGATACATGATCCACTCTGTCTTCTAGCGCTTTTGTGGTTGAAAGACAGCCATGTATGCCCATGCATCCAGACCGACCTCTGGTCATAAAAACAGGAGTGCAGTTCACAAATAAAGTGAGGTAAGACGCAGGGTTGCAGAAGCCACATACATTATTTTTCTACATTTGAATGGAAACATTCTTTGTGTCCCGTATGACGGAGAGTGCAACATTTTGTATCTTAATAAATGTTGTGGACATTATTTTTCTCTTATTTTCCTAGGTTACTGGTAAAGTTTCCTGAACTCAATTACCAGCTGAAAATTAAAGTTTGCATTGACAAGTAAGTTTTTTTTTTTTTTTTAATCTGGAGGTTCTAACATTTATTTTTAGTCACTAAGACAGAGATTCGATTTAGGACCTTAGGAGAAACTGCTTTACTGATTTTAACTGTTTCTTTTTCAGGGAATCTGGGGACGTGGCTGCAATTCGAGGGTACGTCTTTAAGAAGCCTGAACATTTACTGTATATTTGTTCAGAAAAGATTCTCACTTTCTGCTGTTTCTTGATTTTCTTAGGTCACGAAAGTTTAATATCCTCGGGACTAACACAAAAGTCATGAACATGGAAGAATCCAACAATGGCAGCCTGTCAGCAGAGTTCAAACACTTGGTGAGTTATAGAGGCAAAGCTCTTACTGCCTGTCAGTAATCAAGTCATTTGATCTGCTATGGAGCACTGACTTCCTGTTTGTTACAGACCCTGAGAGAGCAGAGGTGTGGTAATGGTGGCCGGACCAATAGTGACGTGAGTACTATTTCTGACACTTGATGGGATAGTGTAATTTAATGCTGAAATTGCTTGTAGTTTAGATTTAACTTCTTCCATAAACAGTTTTCTGGATTTGTGATACCCATGAGCATTCCATGCAGTTTAATCTTTATACAGAGGTTTGAACAATCTATTTTCTCTAGGCCTCTCTGATTGTCACTGAGGAGCTCCATCTTATCACTTTTGAGACGGAAGTCTATCATCAAGGCCTGAAGATCGATCTGGAGGTCAGTATCAGTCAGTATCTCTGTGTCGCGAGCTTGGGACGTTTCCGTATCCTCAGTTTAACTTTCATGTAACACTAGAAGTCAACAAAACTCTAAAGCATAATATAAAGAGGCAACAGCGTTGTTCTTTGACACCCCCACACAAAGTAAGTCACCAGTCAAATGAGTCATTAACAAGTCATCCACCTCCGGAGACTGTCATCACCTCTGCTTCGAAATGAGCTGTTACTTAAAGTCAAACCTCCTCCAGCCACCCAGTTATTGGCCTCACATTGCCCCACTGATTGCTGTGTTTCTGTTGAAGCAAAGTTTAGATTTTTACAACTTTCATGTATCCTCTGTGGGGTGGAGAGTGTTTACTCGAACATGCACGTTATGACCAAGTTAACTTCAATATGTATTTTGTCAAACCTCAAACGCACCACAGAGCTTCCATCCGTTGGTGTCAAAACACCAAGCGGTGTGAGTGTCAGAGCAACATTCACAGCCTGCGAATAATTGTTGTCTTTGTGACAATAAAAGGGTCTCCTTCTGACAGATGCTGTGAAGACAGGTTATGAGACATTTAGCTTCTAATTTGTCTCAACAAGATGTATTAAACTAAGCAAGAACTTAAACCACAAGTCTTCAGCCACAACCAATTTGTTGGCACAATAAAACATGCTTTTTCACATAATGAAATTGACATATTATCATTTCATCATACTCGCAAATGCAACCCAGTTCTCGAGGTGTGATGTCTACGTGGGTCGCTGGACAGAAGACAAACCCTTTTGCACCAAAATATATTATCATGCTGCAACATGCATCATGCAACATCAACAGCAGCGAAGTGCAAGAGCAGAATTAATGAGAGGACCATTTGACGAAGTCCTATTACAAGACAATGGACTGAAATGGAAGCAGAAACATTTTCGCATCATTGTGCACAAGTAAATGTCTGCAAGGAATAACAAAACGTTATGTTATACACAGATGTGTAATATACAATAATGCTTCCTCCATTTGTGCAGACTCATTCCCTGCCTGTGGTAGTCATTTCCAACATCTGCCAGATGCCCAACGCCTGGGCTTCCATCCTGTGGTACAACATGCTCACTAACCACCCAAAGGTGAGACAGCACCCTCTAGTGGAAAGGACCTGAACTCTGCTGTTTACGTCTCACAGTTGTACGTCTGTTTGAAGTTGGAAAGATTATATATCTTTTTTTAAACTAAGTTGGTGTCTCTGTACAGAATGTGAACTTCTTCACCAAGCCTCCAGTGGGGACGTGGGACCAGGTGGCCGAAGTTCTCAGCTGGCAATTCTCCTCCACCACCAAGCGAGGCCTGACCATTGAACAGCTCACCACGCTGGCTGAGAAATTACTAGGTGAGGTGTCATGCCTAACAGTCTCCAAAAATGTTTAACTTAAGACTGTGTGTGTGTGTGTGTGTGTGTGTGTGTGTGTGTGTGTGTATGTGTGTGTGTGTGTGTATATATATATATTTACATTTTTTCTTTATTATCATATCTATATATTTTATTACAGATTTATATATTTAAAACATATATTTATTGATTTTATGCTTTTAACACATAACTTAACCTTCCCCCAAATTGAACATATGGTTATGTATAAATTAATAATAGTCAAAAAATATCACTTGAAAAAATAAAAGCTAAAAATAAGGTTAAGAATGACATAGATTTACAATGAATTTCTAAAAAGGTATACAGTCACAAACATAGAGCAGAATACAGCACACATTCCTCACAATAAGTCATTTTCACAATAACTTTACACTTCAGATGCCTCGTCAATGTCACAATTTTTTGACAAATTTCTTAAACATTTCCCATAGTCGGCATCTTTTTTTCCTAGCTATATATGTTAATTTTTTTCAAGAGCCAGTAATTTAAGAGTTAAATCATTACCAAACCCCAAAATCTTTGAACCTCCTCACATTCCCACAAGCAGTGATATAAAGTGCCTTGATGAGTATTTCCCTCGTAGCATTGGTCAGGAATATTAGGATCAAATCTGTTTAAAATCACAGGGGTCATGTACGTTCTCATTATCCAATTATATTGTATAAATCTCAGTCGTGTGTCGGGGATTTTTGTAACTGTGTCATTTATTAATGTGTGAAGTTATTCTGTAATTGTCCATCCAGGGCCGTGTGTCAACTACTCTGGCTGTCAGATCACTTGGGCCAAGTTCTGTAAGGTACTGACCTAAAATCCACATATTGTTCAGTCTGCCATCTTGCCATTGTATTACTTCAATTGTGAGTTATTTGTCTTCTTCCTCTTCCCAGGAAAACATGGCTGGCAAAGGCTTCTCCTTCTGGGTGTGGCTGGACAACATCATTGATCTGGTGAAGAAGTATATCCTGGCACTGTGGAATGAAGGGTGAGAGGTCGTCTTTTGTTTACGGGGGTTTAAGGGTTTTGACGTGCAGTAGTAAACAGTTTTAAAATAGACACACTATTTTAAAATTCAGCATGTAATTGTCTAAGTGTATGACTCGCTGTTGCTTTTCCGCAGGTACATCATGGGCTTTATTAGTAAGGAGAGGGAGAGGGCCATTCTTAGTCCAAAACCTCCTGGCACATTTCTGCTGCGCTTCAGTGAAAGCAGCAAGGAGGGCGGCATTACATTTACATGGGTAGAAAAAGACATCAGTGGTGAGTTTTTGTTTTTTTTTGTTTTTTTTTTACCGTCTCATAATCTTCCCAGGATTCACTTTATTTCCATTTGGGGTACTGAGCTTCCTTGTATGGTTCCAGGAAAGACCCAGATGCAGTCAGTGGAGCCCTACACCAAGCAGCAGCTCAACAGCATGTCTTTTGCCGACATCATCATGGGCTACAAGATCATGGATGCCACCAACATCCTTGTTTCCCCTCTCGTGTACCTCTACCCTGATATCCCCAAAGATGAGGCTTTTGGGAAATACTGCAGGCCAGAAGTCGCCCCTGAGCCTGAGATGGGAGGAGACTCTACGAGCAGTAAGTACTGCCTCGTTCTGTATGCTTAGTTTAGGAGAAGCAACACATGTTGCTTAGTGTGCCTGTTATTTCTTGCTTCTTTTTTTTGTGATCAGTGTCTTTTGTGGTGCTCACATTTTCTTTTTCCTGACAGCTATTCAGCCATACTTGAAGACAAAGTTCATCTGCGTTACCCCGTAAGTATCCGTCACTTCTTATTTTTACTTTGTCAATATTTCACGCCAGGCAGTGACCTTCACGAATGCTAGTCCTCATTACTAGATGTTTAGTTTTATAACGACAAGAGATTTTCTCTGAATGTTCATGTTCAAGACCGGAACTTCCTTTTTATAAACTTTCTTTTTCAATATGGCGCAAGTATTGCCAAATGTTCAAAGAAAAGAGAAGAAAGCTGTTTACTCTCACTCAGTCATCGCTGGCATTGGAGGAACCATCACCCTGTTACCAGACCAAGTGAACCCACATTGTGTGTAGATTCAGACCGCACTGAGCGTTTCTGATGGGAATTCATTTCCATGTTCAAGATGCAAACTGTCCGACTGTATTTGTATTTAAAATAAGTGAGAATGGGAGACGAGGGCCGGCTGTATGAGAGTGTGACGAGCTTTCGTTGATAGCGGGCTTGATGGTGTGCTGGTGGGTTGTGAGGTTTTCTCAGTGAGATCCTGACCTGTCTCCGTAGGTGTCCCTCCGTGTTCATGGACATGCCGGACAGTGAGCTGCTTGGGAACGGATTCCCAGGGTAGGCTCTCGGGGGGAGGTGGCATGAAGGGAGGGCTTTGTGTGTGCATCTTGTCACTTCTGTTGCAGCAGTACCCACACCTTCATTATTCCTGTTTGTTTTTTTCCAACTCACTACCAAACCTCCTGGTCCTCATACAAGAGCATCTCCCTGCCATTCGTCAATGTCTCATTTAGTTCAGGTCACGCTCTGTTTCCCAGTGAACTAAAATCCATTTGTATAGATCCAACAGTATTTTTTGATCCGATTGTTTGACAAATTTTTCAGATAATAGTAGTGTTTGTGGAAAATAATTCCAAATCGATTCACAATTCCATGAGAGAAAAGACGAGACAAAAGATGTGTCAGTTTGAACGAAGACGGAAACAGAATCTAACTAGACCTCCACCACATGGGCTTTCTCTCAATCTTAACGAAAGTGAAAAATAATTGGTGCATCCGCACCGTGACTCGGATCTGCTCCAACATTTAATGGGCTCTTCCTGGGCTCATGCTACACCCTTCGGCCCAGTAGTTTTTCCGTAATCCTGCAAAAAAAAACAGACAAACAAATCAAACCGAAAAAAACCCCTCCTTAGCGGAGTCATAAAATTACACTTTGTTGAGCCTGAATAATGACCCGTTTGTCCATCAGCCAACTAACTAATATCTGTTGTCATTAACATCAATTCAATGTTAAACATCTTGTGTTAGTGTGCTTAGCACGGCCTGAAATAGAAGCAGGAAATAGTATTTAACATGCTCAACATCTGCCCAGTCTTTCCTCGTTCAACTAATGTATTTGGATATTTATAATATTTATCAGGGTTTTACCACAGATCCATCGCATTTTTAATCTACTGTACTCTCTTTTTTGGCATGACTTTGCACACTGACATGACTGCTGAATTGTCTTTCTATGACGACACTGATGGGAGTGACCTTTTGACTCATTACACCACTGATGTGTGTGTATGTGTGTGTGTGTGTGTGTGTGTGTGTATGGAACGCCGTTGCTCAATCAGCCCTTTTACTCCAGGCAGCCCTGCAGTCAGTGGGATGAAGACAAACACTGACACAACACAAGTTAGGATGCTAGCTCATGACATAGACGTTGTCACTTTAGTTATAGTGAACGTTTTTTTGGACTAATACAAACATGGTGGCGGGAATATACAACATGTCCTCTTTTCTTGTTTGTTTTTTCACAGCACAAACTCTGGAAACACCAGTGACCTGTTCCCCATGTCACCCCGCACCCTCGACTCCCTGATGCACAATGAAGTTGAAGCTAATCCAGCACATTTGGGTGAGTCAGTCATAGACATGGTGCACATGCACTGTACTTTCGTAAGAGACTCATTGACTTAGAACTTGATTAATCATTAATATTATTAGCTTCTATTTGGTTTTCTTCCTCAGAGTCAATCACTTTGGACATGGATGTAGCATCACCTATGTGAAGAGATCTGTCAAGTTTCTTAATTTTCTTTGTTGGGGTTCGGTATTATGTCGAGATAGAGGATTATATGATTTATTTTCTCCCTCTGCCTGTACAGTTTGTTTTTTGTTCATGTGTAAAAAGAATGACTTGCTTTCACACCAAAGGGGGCTGGATGATTTGGAAAGATATTATTTTAAATAGCATTTCCACTCATTTAAGTTTTGACAGTCCACTCGGAGTGTGAAACTGTCCATTGATACTGACATGTTGTATTTTAAGCAGCTTCCTGCTCCCATTCAGTACTTCCCCATCTGCCTAGATGTCCTGAGTACTCTTTTAAGTATCTGGAATTATATTTTTTGAGAACATTGTATTTTTGCGTTATTGACTTTTTAAAATGGTTATGAATTCACTTGTTCTTTTCTTTGAATAAGAAAATGTAAGTAGAATAATTGTTGTATAAGCTATGTGGCTTTGGAATTGTACTGTTTGATGCATTTAATGGTCCTTTTAAATATGTACCGTCGTATTTTTAGTGCCTGCCAAATGTTTTGTCACAGGTGTTCCACAATACCTTGGTTTCATTTGAAATTGTTTCTGTTTCATGATAGTTTTTACTCGAAATGGAATATTTCTTATATTTCTCAGATCCATTTGAAGCGTTAAAAAACTACAGACAGAGGAAAAGACAATTTAAGACATTTCTGAGGTTATTTTCCTGTAAGATTATTTCCCCTTATACTGTATAAAACCTGTAAAAGTTGTATTTTGACTCCCACTTAAATACTATAACGTGATCATGTGAGTTGCACTTGCTTTTGAAATGAGAGGTTTTTGTTCAAATTCTTTTGTTGTGCCTGAAATCTCCTGATCAGATATGTAATGGTAATCATTTTATGAACAATTGTTTTCTGACAAACTTGTTATCAAAGTAATGTAATCAGAGTGTACACAGTAACTTGACTTTTAACCTTTCATACAGTTGAGTAAACCCTGTCAGTTGAGTTCAGGCCACGTTTGTCTGTCATGCTATGAAATGTCAAGAGAATTTCTGTAAAATACGCTGTAACTTCATTATTTGACATAAAGGCAATAAAAACAAATTAGCACTAAAAATGTATCTGTTGGTGTAATTATGGATTTGCAAATATATGATAAAAACATGTCAAATTGAATTCTAGAAATCCGAACAATTTTAGCGCATGAGATGGTCATGGTCATTTATTACCATGTCACCTTTTAACAGAAGGACGCAAAGAATATGTAAATTACATAAATACAGTGGACTGGCGACATCTACAAGGATGAATCAATGACTTATTAAACAGCAGTCTTAGCTGAACATTATGCTCCATACTGAGAAGAACAGACCAGATTCAACGTGACGGAAGAAAGTGAAGCAGAAAGACTGATGCGTAACCTGGGTTACAACATACTTTGTGTTTGTCATTGCAATCAGTGTTTCAACATTTAATATTACAGTTATGTGCAAAGGATCAAACTTCAGGCACTCGCACGTAGAGGAGCAGGAGTATAAAAAAGCCTTTATTGGTTACATGCTTTTATTAAAAAAAAGAATGGTTTAAATCCTTTTTCTTCAAGAGCACATCACTATCTTTTAACTTAAATGCAGTTTTGAACAGATCCTTTGTTGACATGTCACAGTAGGAAACATACAGGTGCATGTTGGCTCACTTACAGCTTACTAGTATGACCCTTAAATGGAGCCATTGTTAATGTTATTAGTAAGTCAAAATGTCTGCTGTGAAAGAGGCCTATTAAAGGGACTTTTATTCTTCAGTCATTATTAACAGCCAACATTTAAGAATATTAGGGTACTGCATGTTTTACATCATCATTTATGTATAATTTAAAGATTTATGCACAGCTGGTCCTGGATGTTCCAGATATAAAGATAAAGACAGAGATGATACCATCAGCTCTCGCAGATGAACAAACAGACACTAGCAGAAGTCTAAAACAGGTTTTATTGCTGTGAACTTCTTTCTGACGGTAAAGCAAGAGCTGAAAACATAATGCGACTGGCTGAGGGCCAGCATCAGGAAAGAGTTCATGAATGTAAATGTGCTGAAATGCAGCAATGTAGATGGGAACCAGACGATTACGAAAGAGGAAGTCCGAAGATTTAAGACAAGCTATAAAGCAATGTGCGATAAATAATATGCAAGCAGTAAACATTTTATCTTTATGAGGCCCCTGTTGGTCTGGTACTGCCTGCTGGAGGTGAGGTGAGCTGAGGTGCAGTGCAGGACAGATTGTTTTAGAGACAGAAATGTGAGTTTAGCGCGACCGCACAGAGAAAACATTTATTGGTATTTCAATCTAAATCAAAGTGAATAATAAATATAAGCGTGTATATTAAGAATAAATACACGCATTATTTGTTTCAGGTTGAGGTGAGAAGGCAGTTGCTTATTTTAGCCAATTAGCTGGATTTGAATGTTGCCCATGTTTTTTATACACAAGATGTGACCTAATCACACAGAAACCAGCAGTCTCTATCCAGGAGATGCCAGGACCCTGGCTGGAAACCCCATATTTCTTTTTCTTCATCTTCAGCTGTATCATGCTGCTGATGTGATCAGCAGCAGTGGTTTCCCCGTGAGTCCTTCGGAGAGCTTGTGACAGCTGACACAAAACAGCTAAACAAACAGAGACAGTAAAGGAAGCAGTCTCTGCATTCCTGGGCCTCGCTCTCTCTCTCGGTCTTGTGGGCCTTGTTTGTCTCGGTGATAGGAAGGGAACACAATTTGGTTTGAGGAGAGGATGAAGGGGTGTGGAGATGTACTGCTATTACCGTCAGCTGCTGACTCAGCTGTCCGAGGGAGCAACTGCCACCCTTCAGCTGGCCCGCAGCCAGTCAATCTGGAGGATCGATGAAGCTTCAACAGGGTGCAGCGTGGTGATTGGCTCGTGTGTGTGTGTGTGTGTGTGTGTGTCTATATATATATATATATATATATATATATATTTATTTTAATTATCATTATTATATCTATATTTTATTACAAATAATAATAATATTTTTTAAAAACGTATATTGATTGATTTTATACTTTTAACACATAACTTAACCTTCCCCCAAATTGAACTAACAGTCTCCAAAAACATTTAACTTATGACTGTGTGTGTGTGTCTATATATAGTGTCTATATATATATTTAAAATATTAAAATATTTAAAATGTTTATTATTATTATTATTATTATTATTATTATTATATCTATATATTTGATTACATATATATATATATATTTTTTTTAAACATATTTATTGATTTGATACTTTTAACACATAACTTAACCTTCCCCCAAATTGAACATATGGTTATGTATAAATTAATAATAGTCAAAAAAAATATCACTTGGGAGAAAAAAAAAGAAGCTAAAAAGAAGGTAAAAAAATGACACAGATGTACAATGAGTGTGAAAATGAATGCATCGACAAATGGTGGATGAGCCCAATTATTATTTTTTAAAGTTAGTTTTGTACCAGAAGGCGACGCTGTTCTCCAGATTGAGGGCGACATATTTGGATAGAAATCGGAGGTCGACTGCACAGCAATAAAGTGTCTGCTCAGAACTATGAGCATCAGTGGACATCTGTGATCAGTGAGTCCCAGTTTATTTACCTGCAGCAATGAGGGAGCAACTGCCACTCTCAATTCATTTATTAGCAGTGAATGAATATATGGTATGGCTTATTATTATTATTATTATTATTCTTGTTGTCATGCTTGTACTCGTTCTTCTTCTTATTGTCATTATTATTATAGGGATGTTGCTTTATGAATGTCAGACAACGTACACAGAAACACAAATAAAGGAAGAAATACAAAAACGTGATATTTGAGCAGAAAACAAATGACATGTCTATTATTGTTATTATTGTCTATGTGTCTCTGAATCTGGCTTTAGACTAAAATCATTCATCAGCAGCAGGACAGAAATCAACACAAACTGTTTCCAACTCACAGACGTTCAAGACACCGGAAGTGGGCGGTGTGTCAGAGAGAGAGAGGGGAGAGACAGAGAGAGAGAGAGAGAGAGAGGGGAGAGAGAAAGAGATAGAGAGAGAGAGAGACAGAGAGAGAGAGAGAGTGAACTGTTGGAAACTACACGACGGACTGACTGACGGACAGAGAGATTCCTGTCGTAGGTTGCTCACGTCGCTGCAGCCTCTTCCCGAGCGAGTCTTCAGTCGCTCCACGGAGGTGAGTGTGACACTTTGAACGTCTTTGAAATGTGTTTGGTCTGAGGAGGTGACCGTCCTCGTCTCTCGTCCCCGTTGCGAAACAATTCTGACAGCGCTTTGTAAACAAACTGAGCGCGGCCGCGCGGCTCCCTCTGCACGCGCTCAAACCAGCCTTGCGTGCACGTAGAAACAATTTCTGGTGAATTTCGTTGTACTTTTCTTCTTTGGTGGTTTTGTTAACGCTGCTGAATCAACAGGCAGGTCCCCGCTATACGTCTGCAGTCATGTTGGCGGACTGACTGCAGTGAGTTGCATTGACACTGCTGTGAATAACGCTACGACTCACTGTCATATGGTCTTTGTAAAATATATAAGTTGTTCTATAGGGGCAGGGCTCCAATTACTTATATTAAGAAGGTGAAATGGGACCAAAGACAACCAGCACCCACAGTGTTTTCATGCTTTGGTTGTAATAAGAGTTATACAGTTCTCAGGAGTCTAATAATGCCATAATGAGCATGCTTCAGAAGTTTGACAGCCTGACAGAGAGCTTTTGTTCAGACGCTCTGCTACTGGCATGCTTATATCGTGCTGTATTCAAGTGCAGTTTTGAGGTTCTTTCATTGAGGATTTCCATTTGGTGGAATTGCTTTTACTTCATAAATCGTGTACTTTGTACTCCATGACTTTTGTCTGACTGCTGTAGTTACTTACAGATAAAGACTTGCAGACACACGCGTTCGCAAAACCAATGCATTACTATAGTTTAAACTACACAGCAGTTTATTCGATTTGCCACCTGGACCAGCTGTAACATAAAACTGGCCGCTGCTTATATTTCAACTCATCAACAAGTGCAGTTTACTGGTGACACTTCTTCATCTTCGACTTGTACAAATGTCGTTTTTATTCAAGTAAAATATATATGTTTCCACCACTGATTTGGATGTTACAAATACCGGATAGTATTTTAATAATATGACTAACTTTAGGTGGATGATTTCTCCTTAAAAAAAAAAGCATGAATATTAGAACATTGGAAGACAAACTTCATAAAGTACAATAAAGACACTCAGTACTGAATATCATCCATACAGTTGCACTATGGCAATATGGGAGAATCCAAAAAAGCAACAAATAGGTCACATTAACTCACTTCTAGAGCTCCACACAGACACACAATAAGTCTTCATACTGTAGTCATTTTACACTCTTAAGAAGAGACAACGAATAAATGACTTTCTCTGGAGAAACTTAGTAGGCTACTATAAATGCCAGCTCTGTTCATGCACATTGTCGCGTATGTACGAAAGCCATTCATGTTAGCTGTCGTTATTGAGCTTGACTGTAAAGCAGAGGATGCATTGTTGCTTAACATTGGCTTGTTGGTATCTGAAAAAGCATGAAATGATGGTTCATAAAGGTCAACGCAAGGCTTTCCTTCAACGCTGTGACTCACGACTCCTGAATCAAGACCCGGGTGTTGTGCTTACAAACACAATTGAAATGTCACTGACGCTTTGATGCTCCGTGCGCTGTGTGTACGCATGTGTCCGTGTGTAGATGAGCTTACCTGCACCTTCCTGATATGGGTCCTTTGTCATTTTGTTGCCGGCTGAATGCTGAGTCGCACCGATAAGACTTTGTGTGTTTTTCTTTGGACAAACTGGCAACATTTCTTCCAGAAACCTACACTCAAGCTGCCATTAACTCTGTCCCCCGTGGCTACTAATAATTGAAAATTACAGGTTGTGATAACGCCCTGTGCCCACTGTGATAATGTTCCTCCTTGAGGTTGCTGTGTGAAAGCTATGGATAAGCTGAGACTCTGAGTCCTTCCCCCTTAGCACAGCAATAAGATACAGTATGTTACTTTGCAGACGGCTTTGGGATGTGTTTTTAGCAGTGCTGAAATTTGTCATAAATCAACAACAATTTTGATAGTTGATTTATTATTTTGTCATTTACAGTTGCTGTATTTTTCTGTTTTATATCTTGACATTTTAAAATGTTATACTTTTTGGTTTTGGACGAAGCAATTTCAAGACTCAACCTTTTGACATTTTATGGACTGATTTCCCAGCTTCTTAGTGAATGACTCAAAACTCGTCCTCCTTATCAATTCTCATTCTATCTCCTCTTTTGCTCATTTCTGCATGTCTGCTCTCTCAATCAATAAAACATTTCATTCAAGCTGTAATCTACAGGAATAAGGAATAATAGGAATGCAATAAGGCTTTTAGCATTTTAACAACGTTGCCCTGCATGTCCCCTCTGTCACTGCGCTGCAGGGTGCACAGGAAGGCAGGGTTTTCCCAGGTTTGTGTGAAAACGAGGGTGTTTTGGGTTGGTGTGGGAACATGGTATGCTGGTCAGGCATGAATTGACTGGCACACTGTGTCCCTGACAGAAAGACCCAGATGCTGGACGAGTATCAGCATGGGAGACAGGGGAACCCAATGTTTTAAGCCCACTGTGCCATGTGCTCACTGCATGGCTAAAGCTTGTCCGTGCTTCTCACTTTTTCACTCCCCGCTGCCAGACAAGTGTAGGGTTCAGCAAGCCTGGAAGGGGGGATAAGTATTGTAAGTAGGAGGGGGGGGGGTTGGGCTTGTTGGGAAGGACAGCACAGGAGACATGTTCTTCAGCATTGACATCATGAGTAGCTGGAAGTGAGCCGATTAGAGCAGTGGTTTTGATCTGACTGAGCCATGAGTCAAAGGTGTCACAATCACTTATGCCCTAATGAATGTGCTAAGCATGGGCCTCTTCTCGGCCTGAAGGGAGGAGGAGAGGTTGGACGGATACAAGATAACGGGGAAGAGAATTTTGTGGTATAAAATGACCAGGTGAATAATGTAACATGAAAGACAAACAGAGGAATGGGCGGAGGTTCAGAGTGAAAGAGAAAGGCAAACACATTCAAAGGGAAGTGATCAGGAAGCATGTGGTGAAATGCACCCTAACCTCCGCCCCCTTTCAGTTGGGCTAACACTAATCCACTGGTCACGTGACCCTGAGCTCTTAGGCCAGGAGGGATCTGATCCATCTGTCGAATAGCGTTGCTGATTGTTGGCATCCACAGCATGTACGCCTGTCCCATGATCGCTGCCTGCCTGACAAAATACTCAAATTTGATTTCCATCAGTTAGCTACTTCTGCAGGCTTTGAGCAGCAGTTTGTCTTTGTGTCACTGTCTTTTTCCATTATGTCTTTTATCCTCCATCTATCTCTCTCTTAGTCTAACTTGAATTCCTTTTTCAGGGCAGTGAGTAAGTGGGAGGAGGATGACAGTCAACCCCTCCAAACACTGAGGAGCATGATAAGGCCTTGGGTTATTATCTCAGTGACACAACAAGAATAGCCAGAATGCCCAAAGACACGCTTGCACTGAGCCATATGAAGGAAGTCACGAATCGGGAAAAGAAAGTGTACACTTGAATTCCCATGAATCGTTTAAGGAGACGTTGGACACACGGGTCAGCCCAGAGTAGAATGGATATATGTGGTCTGGAGTAATCATTTTCTCATCTTTACACAATACCCTTCTGCAAGCTTACACACACAGGAACACAATGCTGTTGCAATTTGCTGGCCTATAAGGCTCTTAATAACACACTTTATTTCACGTCTAGGGGCTGCTTTGCATTAATCAGAAGCTTACATGATTACAAATGCTGACTAAGGTTCAGTGACATAAATACATTTCCCACTTTGTTATTTAAATTAAAGCAAATATTGTTAGAAGCCTTACACAATATCTCCTGTGCTTTGGCTTGATCCATGTCGTTACGGTTCGGCAGGGGACACACATCCAGCTGAGGGTCAGTAGCTCCAAGGTTATAAAGCCAGATTTTGAGCGACTGGCAAGTTGCCGTTTTTCTTCGGATTCCCCAGAGCAGTTGGGGAATCTGAGTGAGAAAAAGTAATTCTCCTCCAAAACTAGCCTCAGTGTGCTCTCACCAAGAATCTTAACTCCAGCATTAGTTCAAGAGTACACAGCACAACACTATGACTGTGCCTTGAAGATCTGAAATATGAATGTCATTAAAATGCAAAATCATCTGTGGTTTTTGCTGCACATGTGCCTCAGTGAAAATTGTTTCATTAAATGAGAGTAATAACAAGAATGGCTAAATTTACAATCTTGGATTTGTCATTTTGTGAGATTGATCTCTGACTTTTTTTCATAGTGGCTTTGGAAGGTTACACTGCACAACCTCTTTTGTCTTTTATTAATGCCTTTGGGCCTGAGTCATGCTTAATCTGTCATGCATGAATTATGTGAACCATTGGCTTCATCTGTGCCCGAAAGGAAATTGTATCATGTGAAAGAGGGAAATATGGTTTGTTTGTTTGTTTGTTTAGGTTTGGTAGGAAAATTACTTCAACAATCTTCTATCTTGACTTTGTTCCCCAGTGGGATTTACAAAGAATCTATATGCAACTAGGTAAAACTGTTAAATAAAACAGTGTTGAATAGAAAATGTGCCTGTAGACACAGGATTATACATATATTTTTACTTCAGGTGTAGTGATACCTCTCACATTTGTAGAGTGTTAGCAGTGTATTTCTTCTTTTCACACTCACACTATTCAGGCAGTGGGTAGTGACCATATAGAGCCTGAACTTTACTTCTGAAGGCAGTGTAGTTTATCACCCATGGAGTAACCAGGAAGCTGAATTCAGTGCGCTGCCATCAAGTTAGAGAGGGGCATCTCCAGGAACACTGACGCTATGAAACAAACTAAGTTTAAAGTGTCTTATAGGACCAAACCGTACATTTCACAGCTTTTAAGAAAGTTTCTCAGTGCAGCTACGTCTCATGCTTAGTGAAAGGAAAATAAAAACACAATTTACTTAAATGCTCCCTCCGAACTATTATAAGCTCTTGAAATGGATTGAGGAATGTGATACGGTTCATGCCATGCATTACTTGGCGTACACCGCAAACTCCTTTACACTACCAGAAGTTTGGAATTCTGCTATTTTCAGCAAAGCCAACACTATTATGAAGTTACGCCTGCATGGTATGCACAGTACAAATTATGTATTTGGTTATACATGTATGTTGCCGATTTACTGTGGATTTTTCCATCCTCTGCCACGATGGTCCACCTTTCCGATCTTGTGCAGATTATTTCAGGTCATTAGAACTTGGTGGAAGTATAAATTACCTAATTTTGAGGCGGTAAAGTGGAGCCTCACCCTGCCGTCCTCGGGTTCGTTTGGTCATGTTCACAACCCAACACTTATCCTTTAATGAGACAGCCAATCCTGATGTAACCTGAGGAGGCAACTCAATCTGCTACCAGAATGTGAAGGGAAGCAGACAGGAAAGAACACTCACTGTTTTGCTGAAAAACATTTTTTTAATAACTTTTTCTTTTTTTTTTTTTGTCATAAAATGTAACAATAATCTTTGCTATGAATTGCTTGCTTGTGAGCTACAACTCTCAGCTCATCCCTGGCCAGTTTCTCCAACAGTTAACTTGCTACTGAAAAGGGACCCCATTTGTAGCCTCCAAGACTCAGCAGGTGAGGTTAAGACAGATCAGGTCAGACAGGTCAGTGTCCAGTCTTAGAGTCTTCAACAGACATTTAGAATCAGGCTGACCGCGGAGACGCATAACAGCAAGCGTTTGAATGCTTTGACAGCATAGCGAGCATAACAACCTGGCAGAGCAAGTGGAAAACTGAATAAATATAGGATATTTCCTCAAAAGCCAGACAAGAACTGGACTTCTGGTGCAGATATCGATATTGATTTTTGAAAGTAGATCTGGGCGATATGGCCAAAGTCATGTCATATCTTGTTAACGATATATATCACAACATAGCATGTTTTCTGGTAATTCAATGAATAAATAGTCTATATGAAAAAACCACTGTGTCTGTAAACTCCTGTGTGAATTAAATACTTGACAAATGAAAAGTATTTTCTCATTTTAAGAACTTGAGTGCAGTTTTAAGTGAAATTGTAGAGAAAAAATGAATATAGGCCTAGACTGATAAATTAATGATAAGATTGGCTGTGCTAATGTATCTGTCAGGTTTTGTCTTTCTTAAATGCAACCTTATTTTGTCTCAGTTACTCTGCAGCATTTAGAGGATTCTTTGAGTTTGAGGGTCAAGAGGAAGAAGACAGATGATGATGCAGGCTTCACCATGGCGATTACAAACAAATGGCCACAGGTTCATATAGGGTCACAAACTGATCACCATTAAAAGGCCCTATTTATTGTTATTTTAACATGAGAAAGACGTATTGAAGCTTTAACATGCTGATTGCAGATATAAGTTCAGTGATAGCTTTTATTTTTTCTTCCAGAAACACCAGTTCTGCTGTTAGGTCTGCAGCGACACACTTGCGTCTGAGTCGAGCAGGATGAGAGATGTACGTAGCTGTTTCTTCCACTGCCATGTTCAAGCCTATTACAGGCTTACAGCAAACGAGACAGATTGGTAAACCAATGGATAGCTCGTAGTCTAATAAACACCGATGTTTGCAGGGAGAGGTCGTGGATAATAACAGGTTAAGATTCTAGAAGCAGAAAACACGTACATTCAATTAAATTAAACAATGTCAAAAAAATGTAGCAGGAGGGACAACATAAACAATTTTGCTCAGTTTGTGCTGCCATTGTTCATGACCCCTGTTAGAAGGAGTGTGTGTGTGTATCTGACATGTATGCATGTGTTTTGTTCAACTAGATTTAGGTCATGGATGCTCCCTGGTGTCTGGGAAAAGAGCTAACATCTGTGCAAGATTACTGAGAGGAGCATTTGATTAAAAAATGATTATGATGACTCGAGGGAAAAAAGAAGATTTCTTAATTATTGATGCTCCTGTTCTTATGTATGTGTGGTTGTACTTTGGATTAAAAAGTGCTGGATTCGAGAAGAAACATATCTGAATGATAAGACACAAATACTGACTTTGGCTAGCATTGTTATTTTAGAAGTGTGTGACTTTTGACTTTTTTTTGCACATTCTAATAAACTAACAGCGTAAGGTAGTAAATGCTCTCTGTCCTTGCTTGTAGAGGCACTGGCACAATATAATGCATTGTCAGTGCACTGTTATCCCGTATTGATTCCGTGAGCTCATCTGTGCCCACAGTAGCAACTGGCTAACAAGGCTCTCAGATGTGCTGTGCACAACATCTCCAGCCTCCCTGCCACTCCCACCAACAATGAAACAAGTACTTGTTTTATGTTATTCAAACAATCCACATATGGTAGGTGGTCTTGCTGAAGCCAGATGTTAATGAGAAAACGATGTTCATTTAGATAAAGATTCACTTCCCCTTTTTTTCTTCTGTTATGTGCTCGTTCATGCACTCGGTTGGTGTCCTAGTGTGAATGCGTGCATGTGTTTGTTTAGTGTCTAGTTTCAGCCTCTGCAATAACACATAGGTTAAACTGGGAGGTCAAAGTGCAAGTATTGTTTAGCCTTTGAGCCACGCTCATGATTTGCATGAGTTTGATCTTCACCTACACATTTAAAGAAAGGAATCAGGGATTCCAAGCTGCTCAACAGCTTTGACCATTAGATCACATCTGTCTGTTGCCGTCTTCACTGTCCCCTGCAAACCCTTTGAGGCATTTAGCCATGTGAATCAATCACATGTGCTGTTAAATATACACTGAGGGAGAAAGTGAGAGGGGGGGGGAGTTGTGTGCATGTTGTGCAAATACATTGTTTAGTGTCACCATAGCTCATCATGGTGTGTCATGGTAAACCTCATTAAACACATTTTCCATTTCCACATGATCCGCTATCCCTGCTCTTTGTTTTGCACACAGCGGAGCCATGAGGCAGCATGAGTGTAGAATTGAGGTTTATAAATAAATAACACTGACTGGAGTGTTTGTATTGTTCTCTTCTATGTTGCCTTTTTAGTGTAACTTACAAAAAAAAGATATTGTACAGTGGAACATCTATTTTTAATCGTACTCGTGGATATGCAAAGTAAAATGTGTATAAAAGTCCTCACAATTGCAAATGGAAAAAAGCTAGCAAGAGATTTTTACTTATTTATGTAAGTGAAACACAGAAATGGCCTGCAATGTAACTTTATTCCTTTTTATATATGTTTTTCTTTACATACCTGTGTTATTCCCATTCCTATCTTCTGGCTACAGATGATTGAATTCTCCTTTCTATTCTGTTCTTGTTCTTCTTGGAGATTATATTACATTACATGCACTCACAGATTTGTGTGCACGACTGATTATTGGCTGATTATTGGTGACCATACATGCACTGAGGAAGCAGACACGTTTAGCAGCATTTTGATTATGCTGACCTGGAACCGCCGTAGCAATACATAAATTTCACATGAACATGCAGTCAATTAGGAAGTCATCTCATGCAGGCGAAGCAGGGGCATGAGAGTGAGAGGGGGGTGGCTGTGGCACTGTGTGTGACTTCAGTGTTCATGCTCGGTTTATCCAGATTATCCCTGTGCCACTACCATAATCACCCAGACGCGACGATGCGTAGAGCACCATAAGGTTGATGCCTTTGTTTTCCTTGTCTAATGCAGGAGAGATGAGAGCTCTGTCGTGTTTTTCTCTTTGTCCTCCTGTCATAAGCAACTCCACCTCACCTAGCACTGGCAACATAGCAACAGATTGACATTTGGATTATTGATTGATGAGGAATCTGTGTGTGGGCCACAAAGAACATGTATAGGGTGGGGCATGATTTGTGTCTCGAAAGTAATAACACGCTATCTGGAGTGTGGCTATTGAAAGGACACACAAGCCATGGCTATGATAAGATAAGTGATGATAGACTGATAGGTCTTAGCTGCCGTCCTACCACTGCTCTTTTCTAGCATCTATGATCTTGCACTTTGGCCAAAGCCTTGTCCGCTAAAACTGGAGGACTGGCTGAGTCGGTAGCTGGATGACTGATAGCTGCTTCTGACTATGACCAAGGCAGCAGGGGTGTTGGAACATTTCTATCAAGAGCAGATATCAATAAAAAAAACTAAAAAAAACACTGTCATTAAGTTGATTGTGGTGAATTTCCGTTATTGTGATTATCGTAAATATCCTCATGAATCACTTGAAAAAGCTGTCTAGGGAAGTGAAAAACACCCAGGTGCTTGTAAGATTTCACAATCTTAATATCAGTTCCCCTGCGTTAAGCTGGAGGTGGTTCATCTGGCACCAGACAGCAAGATCCTGGCCGAGTTCCCTGTACTCCCTGTCGTCCCCATCCGAGATGAGGCCGACGATTGCAGAGTCGTCTGAGAACTTTAGCAGGTAACAGTTTGCTGTGTTGTGGGTGAAGTCTGCAGAGTAGAGGGTGAAGAGGAACGGAGCCAGAACCGTTCCCTAGGGGCCCGCCGTGCTGCAGACAACCGTGTCCGAATGACACTCCCTAGTCCTCATGTACTGTGGACGGTTGATGAGGTAGTCCAAAGTGAGGTGGTGATCCACTCCTGAGCACCCTGAGAAGCTTGGTAAATGGACTGCATTTACACTTTTCTAATCTTAGTGATCACTCAAAGCGCTTTACAACACATGTCAGCATTCACCCATTCACACACATTCATACAGGCTGTCATACAAGGTGCCGCATGCTCATCAGTAGGTAGGTAAACATTCACAAACACACACTCAGACACCATTGGGAGCAATTTGGGGTTTAGTATCTTGCCCAGGGACACTTCTCCAGCGTCTTCATCAGCTGCGATGTCAGCGCCACCGGCCTGTAGCTGTTGAAGTCCTTGGGGTGCGGGGTCTTTGGCACTGGTACCACACAAGATGTTTTTCATAGCTGTGATTCCACTTGCTTCTGTCTCAAGTTGAAGATGTACTCCACTATCCCACAGAGCTGGTCTGCACAGGATTCCATTTTCCTATTCCTATCAGGCAATTTAGGGACAACCACAGGGGGCAGTGAGCATTTTGCTGTCCCACAAGTCCAAACCAGGCTCCGACCAGATCATTGTGTTGTTATCTGGTCGTCCACGTCTGGTCATGGTGTTGACACAGGCTTTTTGAATCTTAGGGATGTGGAGGAAGATACTTTGGGGCCTTCAGCAATGATTTGCAGATGTCATGGAGGATATTCAGTAACATTTTCAAATGCTGAGGACTCCGGATACTGCATGCATCTCCAGTATGTTAATATGACATGGTTAGCTTTACGCGTATGCTAGTCTTGCTCGCTGCAGCTTCAAGCTCAATCCTCATACATAATGTGGACGATGACACGATACGATTTCAATTTGATTCAATTCAGGGGCCTGTAGGCAATATGAGACCATATCATGCCCATTCAACGCAATCACTTATCAACTCACAAAAAGTATTTTTTCATTTGGAATTTCAAATTAAAGGCGTATCTTAAAGATGATGATATGTGTTTTCACTTTTCATCGACGAGATTAGATCGTTGATTTTTGTATTGATACACAGGTCCAGATTAATGGATCGCTACTCCCCTAATACAGAACCACGTCAAACTGCAAGCAGTGTCTGTGTTGGTTTATAGCTTGTTACTGCGCCCTTCTGCTCTTTCATTGGTCAGGAGATCTCTGTCCCAGGTCAACCATTTGCTAGCTCGAGGCTGTGCTTCCAGAGACTTGACACGAGTTTTACTGTCAAGCTTTAAGTAATGATAAAGATAAATAAAAGCAGGCCTGTGAGGTCCTGCAGATCGAGACAGTTTTTTACAAAAAATACAATAAAGTTTATTGAAGCAACCAAGTTGCAGTCCTCCAGAAGTTTCTGTATTTCCTAAGAAGGGAATGAAAATTTAATTATGTGGTAATAACTATCTTGCCTAAATGTGTTTTTTGTTTAGAAAAGTAGTGATATGCTTGGGATATAATCGGCGAGTCAATGAAGGAGTCGCATGCAGGCTCTTCAGGCCTAGTTTGTCTTTTGAGAATATTTTTTTACTCTGAAGAAACTGTTAATCATTCCTAATTTAATTATAATTGTTCGTCATGATATATATTGGAGCTGGTTTTGTATGTGAAATGCCGTAAAGGAAATGAAGTAGAAATGTACGTGTGGGACACCAGCTACATGGGTGGTCTTCAGTTCAGCTCTTCAAGTCAGAGGAATGGCAAAATAGTCAGATAATTGAAATATATCACTATAAAAGGGGCAATTTTATATGTTTTAAGTTTAAGAATTGAGTTTAAATGTAATTTTCCGTCTGTAAATAAAAAAAAAGAAAAATTGTTGCAATTTACAGACCTATGCTACCTGCTCTGAAGTGTTGGTGGTGCTCGGGAACTCTCGTGAATATGTGAAGGGGTGCTGGTGCTGTCGTCGCGGTGCAGAGACCTGTGTGGGGTAAAGGTGGAGTTGACCTTTACTGAAAGCAATGAGCTTGCCATGAAGGGAGGGGAGACATGGTAAAGGGAGCAACAGCGTGGGGGCAGGGGTGGGAAGGGGTTGTCCAGAGCTCTGGTGACTGAGTTGGATACTGTGTGTGAGAAAATGCAGCTATCTGACCTCTGACACATGACAAGCTGGGAAGATCGAAGGGCGGAGCTCTCATAAGCTGCCTGTATTGCTCTTTACAGGAACGCTGATGGAGGAAAGAGGAAAGGAGAGATTTAAACTTAGAGGTTATTTTCAATATAAAGCAACAGTGCAGAACAAAAATAAAATAACATTTTCAACAACAACATTTTTTGACAGTTCAATTGTTCACATTTTATAATTATAACTCTGCCTGTCACTGTTGCTGTTAGACCAGTTTGAAGATGTTGAAACAATACATAACCCATATTTGCCTAACCGTCCTCCCTCCCCCTCCAAACACACACACACACACACGCACACACACTGTACACATGCACGTCTCCTTTATTCTTACAGCATGATTTGCCTCTCAGTACAAGCACAGAGGTCACAAAGATTGAGTCTGCATGACTGCAAGAGGAAATGGACAAGAACATGAGCCCTTGAGATAAGGGTTAATAGAGTTAGGGCATTTAAACTAAAATGAATTAGGTGTAACTTTGAATAGAATTTCTCTGGTTAACTTCGTTAAAGTGTGGCTAACTCGTCCAATCACATGTAAATGTCAACTGATTGGCTCTGGTAAACTAATTTAGCAGCACACCCTTTATTCCAGCTGATGAAAAGCATTGATTTGGCTGCCCGGATCCACCGTATGGATGTGAGCTCACGCAGTGTGCGTTCGTCTCCTCCCAACTCCTCACGCAGCAGGGTGGCCACACAAGTCCACACCAGCCACGGGTATTCAGCGAGATCCTCTTACTATACATCTCACTGTTAGTCAGGTTGGGCTCTCTGAATGTTATCTGGAAATGTTGTTCAACAGAAAGGATAGAAAAGGCCTTCAAGATAAAGTATTGGAGATGATGAAGGTTAGCTGATCTCTTGATAAACAATGTTTCAGTGGAAATTCGCAGAGAGACTTCAGTACGTTAAACGTATGTAAAACGATTTGCATCTGTGAGTCATTAGTCATCATTCAGCTATCTCAGTGATAGAAGCAGCAACATTGTGAGCAGCTGTGATGGCAAGAATCTGACACAATGGTGTTGATTTAATGCCTCTGGTACGTCAAGGTTTGGAAGGGAGATTTCTGACTCCAGGTTTTAGCTTTTGCCTGTTTTTAGAAACGTTCCCCAAGTAATTACAGTTTTTGTCATGATATTCCCAATTTACATAATCAAACGTAATAAACATGCATGCTGTGTGGAAATCCCCGCTTCTATCCCTGGACGTGCATGGCTGCCTGCTTACTATCAATCTTGGGCCAGTAATAATAAAATACCATTTTCTAAGATTTACCTTTTAAAAGTTTCATTTCCTCTTGTGTTTTATGATCAGAAAATCCACTCTCAGTGTTCTGAAAAGCGGGGGATTTACGGTAGGGCCTCCTCATGTGCCCTACCACAGAAATATGTAAACAACACCCTCATCTGGGGCCTCATCTCTACTCCTTGTTGACCGGAGTTCTATCTGGGGCTTCCCCAGCTTCCTGTCCCCTGTCAAACGTGGAGGGGCCCTGTGATGTTTATTCACACGTCAGATGCCATTTAACACGCTGTGTGGGAAGACAACAAGGCTGGTATTAGGGGGAAGGGGGTCAACTGACTGGGGCATTCAGGGAGGTCTGATGGGGAGAAAGACTGATTTCAAGATGAATGAATCCTTGTACCCTGTAATCCATAAGAAAGTACATGTTCAAGTGACTTTGCTTTGAGTATTTACACAAGTTACATCCACAAAAAAATATACACAAATGGTCTCATCTACTGTTCAGACAATCATTTATACTTTTAACCAGCATTTCCAAGTAACAATTCATGTATTTGCATTCAGCAGACCCGAATACTCTTCCTCTTTTAACTGCAAGAGTAATGGATTATATATTTTCTTTGTCAGATTAAATGAGTCCTCTTGCTGACATTGTTGGACAAGACTAAACAATGAGTAAACTGGCAGATAGATGAACAGCAGGCCGAGAGCAGGAGTTTGTCATTTATGTTCCCGAGTCATCGTCAGACAAATGGCAGCGTGAGGAAGAGGGGCTGCACAGCAGGACATGGGGCAGCTCTCACAAACAGGCTTATCTGGTCATTAAGTGATTTAACTCAAATGTACACATCTCTGTAGGTCAAAGTTCAACCAGTGTCCATAAAGGTTAACTGTTATAAAGGAATGTGATGCTTAATGTGTAAAAAAAAAAAAAAAAATGTATTCTGCAGTGTTCCTTTCACGTCTCCAAGTTAATACCAAGGTCCTGTTTTTTTCTTTATTTCACTGTAGATTTATTATATCCTATTTTTTAAATCAATAACAGAATTATGGTAACTTTAAAAAACAATACTGTACTTTAGAATGAAGTCAAAAACACAGTGCTAGCTGTAATGTTTAAAAACTGTTCCCCAACTATTCCTTTTACATCTTTTTAATGTTTTGAAATCTGTGTTTGAGACTAGATTAAATATTTAATATTCAATTTAAGAATGTGTAATGGATATTTCTGCAATTTACGTAGTTGTATTAATGAGTTTTTTAAGGTACAGTTTACATCTTGTGCTCTTGTCTTTGTAGAGTGTATCTGTGCATTATACATATTGTACATTGTAGACAATACATACTGTAACATGCATTCATATTACTCAGATAACAATGTCAGGCAAACGTCTTAGAGCCATATTATTATCCTTTTTAGATTTGGAACATTGTATTTAAATGGCCTCCAAGTCTTTTCATGTCAAAGTCTGATTCATACAAAGCCAGGTTCAATTTGCCAGTATGAATCAGAATATCTGATATTTTATGGCAATGGTTTTTCAGTATTAACTGTGCTCTTGTGGGGACGAACCTGTGAGACGAACTGAACTGTAATCTAAGAGTCTCTCTCTCTCTGGGTTTGTTCTAGGGACTAATTCAGCTCCGTCTTTTCTTCTCTTCAGGGGCCCCTGTTCAGGTCCTGACTCCGAACAATAGCTTCAGTGCTAATGCTTCACTCCGCTCCACCAGCTCAGGGAAATTATTAAAACAGTTTTGTGTTTTTGTGTTTAGATTGAACTAATATTAAGCCAAAAAAAAACATCAACAAGTGTTTCCCAGGGATAATTATACATTAATTTGCAGACTGTTTTCATGTAGCAGCCGTTAGTCGGGCTGCACGCTATTCGGAAAATATGCGATAACGTTGTTGAATTTTGCGATAACGAAATTACTCGCAGAAAATAAACAGATGAACAGGAAAAATGATTATGTAGTGAAATTATTTTCTAAATTCTTTTATTGAACAATGAACATTGAAAAGTCACCAATAAGAAATAATGATAGTTGCAATTTTAAGAGCAGTTTTCTTCCGATACTCTCTTTCAACTAACTTAAAAAACGTGCAATATCGTTTCTCGCCATGTGTTTGTCGTGCAAGTTGACATCACCATGATGCCAAAAAAAAAAACAATTTATTGTGCAGCCCTGTCCGTTAGTTATCATCCATTGCCCTGAGATTCAACACCACTGACTTGCTGATCTGATGAATAGATTGTCTAACCATAGTTTTTATATGCGTTTGAGACCAAAAGCAGACAGAAACATCCAGTCACGCTGCATGCATGTGGTAATGACAGAGCAGTTAGGGTTTAATGTTGCCAAAGGTCTGTGTTAGCAGATTAGAGCTCCCACCGCATGTATTTGGTTAAGAAGAGAAGGGGACGGGACGTTATGACAATTACCCCAAATGCCCTCCGCTGACACATGGGCCAGTGATCTCATTCGTCTGGATCTGTTGCATGGTCTTTGTTTCCAATTCATGCTGTATGTAGGTTAAGCTTCTTGTTGGGTGATTATTTTGGAAAGTGTTTTTCATTCTTTCTCCTAAGGCCTTCTGCTCCGTGTATGTTGCCTTCCCAGAGTGTGTTATTCCGAGAGAAGCACCTCTCTGTTGGTCATTTATTATATCATATAATATGTTTGTCAACAGTCCAGTTTTTAATTGAAGGCAGCTATAGATTGTAGGACATGAATTTGAAGCAAACATGTTATGATTTTAGTCTGGAAAACACACTAACAATCGCTGAGTCCAGCAGCAGGGAGCATGTGTGAGGAGTGTGTGGACATGTTGATGTGATTTATTCCCTTTCTATTTCTTCTGGAAAGATCATTTAAACATAATTTACAATGATAAGTTTGGCAGAACAATTTGTTTCCTGTTTATCCAGTTTCAAAATTGGAAACAAAAACAATATCAGCCCAACTAATGATGTGTCAGACAATTTCATGATGATGTTTCCTTAACAGACGCCTGTGTGTTGATAAGTTCTTAAGAGGATCATGCCAGTTTGGGAAAATGTGCAGCCAAGATGTGAACATTCATAGTTTAATCTAGAGTCTTTTTTTTTTTTTTTTTTTTTTGTGTGTTGTCTGTTTTTGTAATCAAAAGAAGATGCAAAAAAGATTTGAAGTAAGTAGAGCAGCAACGATTCTTTGATTTGTCTATAGTCAGAGAATTCATTGGCAACTATAATAATGATGATATGATATCATGATATGATAATTGATTCGTCGTTAAAGTTACTTTACAAACAAAAACGCCATGGTGTTAGTTTATAGTAAACTGAATGTTGGTTAACTGTTGGCTGAAAAAACAAGACATTTTGA
This sequence comes from Bovichtus diacanthus, assembly GCA_943590825.1. Taxonomy (NCBI): domain Eukaryota; kingdom Metazoa; phylum Chordata; class Actinopteri; order Perciformes; family Bovichtidae; genus Bovichtus; species Bovichtus diacanthus. Next base: position 3,415,780 of record CALSBV010010309.1, read on the forward strand.
TGACGTCACCTTGAAACAACTTGTTGAAAGAAGAACATAAATGGCAGATGAATCATTAGTTGCAGCTATAGCAGAACATGCCTCTGTGGACTGGTGAAATACCTGAGATGTGATTCCCGGTCGAGGATAAACACATATATATATACACATACATAATATATAGTAAACATAAGAGTATAATTGATCCGAATGGCCACGCTCGAAGGCGGAGTCAAAAGCCGGCCATCATAGAGACATGACATTTGTTAAATATGGAGACAACGGCGCACATTTACAGTCTCCCCTGGAAGGCATTCATGGTGTTGCACCGGTTTGTTTACATGAAAAGTGACTGAAATCGTTGTGTCAAGAATGTAAAAAGAGAGCTGGAGAGAGAAGTTTAAACCCTGACTCCTTTTCCAAAGCTATATGACCATCTGACAAGCACTTCTGATGAAGCACAGTGGCAGCTTGAAGGGTAGCAGGTTCTGGCTTAGACCTAATGTCTGTTTTTAAAAGTGGACTAACACTGTCCTGCCTGTGCTGACGTCTCATTATAGCCAACTGCTGGACAGTGACAACTGGCAAGCTGGTTGTCCCTGCTGTCCGTCTCTGCTCAGTGGTTTTCTGGCTGCAGGGTTCTGCTCCAAAAGTGGCTCCACTCCAGGAAGCTGGCATTCCTGCTGCCACGGACTTGAGCTTCAGGCCATGTCCACATTTAACACTCCCTCTGGGGCTCATATTATATAATGTCACCCACTGGCCGCCTGTAGTCAACACCAACGCGCATAGATGCACTCGTACTGTATGTGTAGACAAATACACACAGAGACTTACACAGTGCATGCAGAAACAAATGCAGAAATGCAACATTCAACATCCAGAAGAGAAAAGCGAAGCTCAGTGAGTCGACACTGTTGTGGACAAGGCAGAGACAGATAAGACAAATACAAATAAAGGAACTGCTTTAAATAACGTAAAGCATGTTACATCACTATTCTAGAGTATGTGTTATTCTTGTGGTACAGTTCCTGTAACAGGTCAAAGGTGATATACATATGTAGATTTTAATTTCTGTAACTCCAATTAGGGGGGAAAAAAAGTAAGAAGTTGATCTGCTGAGGGGAAGGATGGTGGGAACCTATTGGCAACTACTTTTCAAAGCAAGTGATACTCTGTGACCTTAAACAATTCAAGCTTTTCTTTGTCTAGTTTTTAGTTTTATACTTATATAAAATGTTCAGCAGTAATTTTAAGTACATGCCATTCGTAGTTACTTGGGTAAAACATGAAATAAAACCATTTAGACAATACATCCGGAGGTCCTGATATGAAACGGTAGATAGTCCCGAATGGCTTTTGATTAATTGTAGCAACACAACAGAGCTCCACTGTTAGTCCATCACAAAGCAAAATCATGCTCTAAAACTTAGCTTCATACCTAACAATCTATCAAAGAGTCTGTGCACTCCATGTAGCCAGCTTTCATTCTGATGTGAAATATTTTTGGTGCTTATTTTTTCCACAGCCGACTGTTCTACTCTGAACCTACTGTACATTATGAAGGTTGTGCTGCACTTAACCGATTCAGTCTCACACGTGGAAGTATTATAAAAAGTGCGCAGTTTCCTTTTCACATATATAGACCGCGGCCTTTCTCACCTCAAATACCCTGACTTGCTCTTACGCGTCTGTCCAGATGGTTGGAGAGTGTGAGCCGCGGGAACAAAGCAGATCATTGGCTGGTCAAGCTCTGGCTGGAAGGGGTTTAGGGCGGGGGTTTCAGAGGCTAGCAGACCAGCTGAGCACAATAATAATGAGGTCACACTGCCAGGGACTCAGCAAGTACAGAGAATACAGCGATAGAGATGTGTAAGAGATCCCTCCCTATGCAGCACTAAGTGACACCACATGGTTTGTTGTGCACTTTCATTCTAAAATGAAACATCTGATGTTTGAGAAAGTACAACCCATTTAGGAATACTTGCTATGTACGTTTGAATATCGCTATTTAGAGTATATTGTTTTGTCCAAAACTACTTTAGCAGGTGACCATTAATGCAATTGTAAAACGATTTATTAAAAAAAAGAAAATTATTTTGACTTTCACTGTTGGACTGAACAAGTCGCTTGGGGATCTTAAAACTAATGTTCACAATAGAATGAAAGATATTGCAGCCTCTCTCTACCGGGCCAGCTCCTTTTAAATAGTTGGCTGCACACAAGGTTGCAAAAGGCCACCATTGCAACATGTCATCACTAGTCAAGTAAGGCTGTTATCAATTGCTCAGCAATTGTACTTCTGCATGAAGTTGGACAAAGGGAGGGCCGCAAGCTGAAATGCTTGATTTACTACATGTAGCAGAGTATATCCCATAATATCCCAGGTAGCCATGGACCGGTTTGCTTTCCCTTCTGCCCATCTCCTCTTGTTCTCTGCTCAGAGCTAGGGCACTGCTATGGAGGTGATGATGGACAGACCAATAACTGTGTAGGCAGTGCGGTACACCTCTGGGAGTCTGAAGCCTTTGCCAAGGTCCTACCACAAGTGGCACATGCCGTTCTAGATGTGGTAAGACACAGGGGAGGAGATGGCGAACTTGGCCAACCCAATGAGATAAGGGCCGATGGAACGTGAGTAGATCAAGTCCAGGCCATTGCCAGGTAATACCAGCGCTGCCAAGGCAAGGCTGAGATAACTCCACTGAGTCCCTCTCCAGTTCCTCTGAATGTGATGGAGAACAGATGATGAATAAGCTGAGATGTCTCGCTGATCTCTCGGCTACGACTAAAAAACAGACTGCTGTTTCCTCAAACCTGCCAACAACTCACTTTCGTCTCTGTCCTCAGTTGGCCTTGTAAGTTCTTGTATTTTTCGCCATGATGAGTGGCGAAATAGTAGTAACTGGACCATTTTACTTGTAAAACTTAACACTGTGTGTCCACTTTTCTCCTTTTTGCCACAGACATTGTCCACCTGCGGCTCCTGCATCAACAGTAGCCTACTCTTGACAGTTTTGTGTCAGGTAGCCTGCACGTAAGCACTTTGGATCTATAATAGTGTATCCAGCATAGGGACTGCTACTCTCATTAACGAGACAACAAGACCCCCAGTGGACAAATAGGAATAAATGACTTCTCTGCTGTTTTTACACTTTGCAAAGTCATCCAGTGGGCCAGATTGGACCCTTTGAAGGTCATGTTCTGGCCCTCGGGACGTATTTTTGACACCCTTGGCGTAAGGCATCGGCAGACATCGTTATTTTCCAGGCTTGAGTCCGGCAGGGGGCTGCCACCTGCAGTATATTATGATTCCCTGATTGATCCCACGTCATACTGACTGCTGCTCCATCACTCAGCCTGCAGGCTGCTCTGCGTAGCTACAGCTCCAGTCACACAGAAATAACAGATTGCTGAGGTCTGTTCATCAGCGCAGCAGGGGAGGTGCGAGTAGGACCAAAGCACAGCAACGCTGCGGTAATTGAGACAGCTGGGCATTTTTCTGTTCTTTAAAAATATATTTTTCTTCACTTCAGTTCAACTTTTATTAAAATGTCCTAGCCCCGTCTCTGTAGAGTTGACACATTCTCCCCATGCATGTGTTCGGCTAAATAGTTCATACATAGATGTCACTTTGTGCTGACTGTGATGCACCTGCCCAGGTAAAGACACAAACAAATGCACTGCATCGCAAAGAACATAAATTGTTGCACAACACACTTTAATAATTGATCGAGAGCGTCATCAATCATACAACAGCATTCAAATGCACCCACGAGCAATGGCCGCTTGGCTGTCCTCTAACAGCGAGAGTTTAGAAGCTTACGAGATATCTTTGTCAGTGGAAGACGGTGTCAAGCCATTGGGCTACACACTCACAAGTATAATCCAGGAGTAATAAAAACATAGTACAGTACCAGGATATTCATCATATTTATTTGGTCTTCACAGGGAATTTGTGTAAAGCATCAAGGCAAATGCACATTCGAAAAGTACGAATATCAGAAATATGGTTACTGTTAAGAATGATTCATTTATTCCTGGCATTGTGTAGCTCACGGTGACATGCAGATGCGTTTCTCCCTTATTCTCATTGTTTCCCTTTTATTGTTGTGCACAAGAAAATAAATCCATGCAGGACTTCATCTTCCCTTTTCAGTTCAGTGTTTCTCTTTGTGCCTCGCCTGATCCGCCGCCTCGGAGAGTTTTTAGCAATCATAGCAGAATAATAGTATAAGTCCGACAACCCCAGGAGGGCTAGTTTAAGCTTGTGAGTAATGACTGTATTTGCTCTCAGGGAATGGGCTACTCTCTTTGCAAAGATGATTTGTACAGTCAGTGAGCATCTGCTTACATGCGTGTACATGTGTTTACTGTTAAAGTGTGTTCATTTCTTCATTTGTGGTTTTTCGTCTCTCCCATTAAACTCTATTCACGCAGCATGTTTTGAGTCATTTAAGGGAAATGAAATGCTCAGTTGTTGGTGAGTGTGTTGAGCCCTACAGATGATTAGTTGATGTTTGTCACAGTGTTGACACTATGTACACAGCACCCCGCCCCCCCACAGGCTATTGATCACCTGTGTGAAAGCGACTGTATAGGGGCTGTGATAGTCTATCGTCTCCTTTTATCTGCTGTGGCTCATCATCACAGCCATTAGACAAAGAGCATCCTCAGGCCTCCGCTGCAGCACTGTGGTGGGTAACTGGCTACCTGGGGGCATGTGTAGGCTTCTCTTTCCTCCTTACACAATTACAGTTGGTCCGTCAGTCTGAATTGTGTCTGTGTGTCTAAGAGCGCACACTACAAAAGGCAGAATTTCAGCTCTCTAGTGCAGAAGTGCTTGCGTCTGTACATGATGAACAGCGGGACGCCTTCTGTTTCGTCAAACCGACGGACGTATGCCGTTCAGTCGTGTCCATGAAGACATCGGTGATTATTTTCCCGTCGATTGTGGAGTTCTCTATTTGAAAAAGAAATCTGTCAATTGTTGCTGCTGATGATGATGAACACAATCAACGTCATTTAGAAACTGTCCTTAAAACTTGCCCATGATTTGGACTGCTACCAATGTTTTTCTTTCATGTAGGTAGTTAATATGCTTTAGCACGATGAAATACTTTAGTTATAATATTTAAATGTAAGGAGACTTTACTCTTGCTACTTTAGCAGGACAGGAGTTTAAGGAGTATTATTCTGTGCTGCATCATACTGACACACAACATAACATTACCCCCCCTCCCATAACATTTGTTAGCACATCTCTCTGTTTGGTCTTCAGATTTTTTTTAGCAATAAGAGTTGACACTCTTTCTTAAACTGTGTCTTTTATGTGCTTCATTTTCATTTATCCACACCACTGGCAGTGTCCCCTATGGTTATTTTCCGTGTGTGCGTGTGCATGTGTGTGTGCGTGTGCGTCCTTAACCTGTTGAGTTGAGTTGAGTTCTTACATTTTGTTTTTAAGTGCTGTAATTGTACAAAATACATTTATGATCCTCAAATTCAGAAATTCTTCAGCCTCCATGTGCACCCCCAGAGGCTACAGAACTATTTCTATTTTACAACAGTGTTCATATGTAATAGGTTAGATTTTTCTTTCAAAGAATCACTTAGTGATTCCACATGTTTGTCATGTAGCTTCTTTTTAAGAGTGGAGAAAATAAAGACTATAACTCTATTAGCTTACAAGCTGTAACTAATATAACACAAAGAGACACACACACAAAAACATGCGATCCACCTCTAACTGCTTCTTACTGGTGCACATTTTGACCGATTATGTTTTTTTTGGCCCAGTCCATTGTGGCCTTCATGTCGCTGATAGCTCAGAAATGAGCTCATCTTTGCCAATGTGACGATGTGGCAGCGACAGCCGGCCAGATTCAACCCTGGTCCTTGTTCAGCCTGTTGCATGGAGAAAGAAGAGCAGGAGCTGACGCTGAGGCTGCAGGGCAGAGAGGTTCCGCTCACAACTTGATTCACCCATCAAATGTGTTCCTTTTTTTAAGTTTTTATTTAGTCTTGTGAACCATATTCAATTAAAGTTTTTCCGCATTCAAATGTGAGACTATACACGCGGCGTGTGTCACCACCTGTGCACACACACAAGCACATTACCGAGCTAATGAGTGATCTTCCTCATGTTGACAGCGTGATGGGATGTGGGTTGGAGAATAGCAACAGGACCTCAGGGCAGGTTGGACAGCACAAAGACCCTCTTGTGGTCGACTGTCCTTTGAGCTCCTTGCGCATTCGCTTGTCATGCGCTCCTCTGTGACAACAAGCCTTCCCTGTCTTCGTCTTCTTTCATTCTTTAATTTTGTGTTTGACGTGAATCGACAGTCACATTTGTTTCATCCTCAGTCAGTGATTGTCTGCAGTTATTTTTAAACTCTATTTTTTTTAAACTATATTTGATGTGTTTTACTTTTCACCCTCTTGTTCCGAAGCCAGCATGTTTTCCAAGTCCGCAGATTAGGTGGAGGTGCAGGTCAACAAAGGGCCCGACCTTCACGTGCGGTCAGACAGATATTGTCTGACTGAAGTGGAGTCACATTTGACTGAACTAGTCCAGCTGCTCATTTTGTATTACACTTTGTAAAAGTTGCCATAAACGTGGAATTCAAACTCATATTTCAGTCAGTGTGGCGTCAGTCTGCTCAACAAGTTGATGAGTTCACAGCATGTGAATGTGCCAGTCTGTATTTGCATGCAGGAGAGCAGTGGGCTCGGTCTGTGCTGGTGTTGTAATGAGGATGTTTGGCCTGCACGATAACGTGTTGCATCCTGACTCAAGGTTTGGTTGTTTTTACCCTGCCCCTTGACCCCATCACCCTCCTCCGTCATCTCATAAACATTCCTTCTATTTAAAACTATTCAAACACTGTCGTTTTTCCTGTACTTGCTGCTTGAGGTTAGTGTATTATCAGCCTGCAGGTGACCTGTTTGACTAGCTTTTTAACAGGCTTTTAATTTGTCTATATCCCTGAATGGGCCACAGTTCTTGTGAAAAAAGATGCAACCACGTGAGTTATGGGCTTTATTTACACTGCGCAGTTTTACAGTGAGACGTTACTTATAAATGCTGGCTGCAGGGTGGGTGTGATAATATAGCTCCTGTCATGGAGCAGCTGGGCTGTGGGAGAGATGGAGGAAGGAGAATAGAGGAGCTGAGAGTATAGCAGGGAGGTCGCGCAGAGGGCAGGCAGTGGAGCCATTTTTTTATTTCAGGCTAATTTATTTACCTAGACCAATAAAGTTCTGTGAACATTTCCCCCCGCTGCTGTCTTAGTGTATAGACTATAGTCTATATGTATTCATTTTGTTCAGTCTTGTTTCTTTGCACACTACTTTTTTCAACATGAATTGTTAATACTTGAACAACAAATCGGCTCAGGTTGAGATCAGAATACTTATATAATAAGCTTCGGGCGGCAAGTTTTATTCGGCTTGACAAGCCTCATCTTGATTTGACCAGCCAGATGATGCAGCTGTAACTGCTCTTTGCATTGTTAAAAAAAAGAATTCTTTGATTGTTTTGACATTTTTTCGCTCGCAGCCTTGACGAGACCAATGATGGGATCAAGAAAGTCAATAAGTCTCTGCTCACACCAGGAACAATACCTCTTGCTCATCTCAACATTGTCAAACATTCGTTTTAAAGGACCATTATATAAAAGGACATTATATTTTTATCATGTATTACATTTCTACCTACCATTTTCCAAAGTATACCACTAAAGATATGCTAGATTTACAGATTATCAGAACCTATAAAGAACCCTACACATATGTACTTATTTCAACCGACATGCATCCAACAGGCACACATTGAAAGAGTAAATACAATGGACAACAAAGTGAATGCAAGATTATCCTACGATTAGGATCATGTCCCCAGCCAACCTCCTGTGAGCCTGTGTGTGTGCCTGTACTAGAGCAGAAATAGTCATCCTATTAAAAAACAGTTCTTCTTCGTCATTTTTCACACGATTCATGGAAAAGGGAGGGGAAAAAAAGACAAATTTGGGTGAAGTGGTGAATGGAGAGATGTAGACAAGGACAGTAAACTGTGCAGAGTGCTGGAGGTCAGTGAACTTTCGCTGATGAAACCTGAGTGAACTGGATTATGTAGTAATACTCTTTAAATCATGGCAGACTGTGCCGTTTTCTTGATAGCCCTATTTCCAGTTATTCAATTTTAGTGAGAACAACCGGAGCCGACTGAATCAGTAGATAAATTGTGAAACACCACACTGTATAATTGTATCTCTTGACTGTCAACAGCAACTGGTCCAGACTAGAATAGCAGCGGTCAACTAGCTCCAATAAGTTCTAGTGTCAAGTCTCAATAAAAACTAATAATAACCAATTTAACTACAAAAGTAGTCATACTGGGTACAATATTTGCAGTGTGCCCCGCACCCTTTAGTTAAAGAAATGTGGATGTTTTAATATTGTGTCTTCCAAGCACCCGTTGGTTTCACTTCATCTCAGTACAGTATGAAAATCAGCTCGCACAGACTTGAGATCTGTCTCATGAAAGGAAGTGGAAAGCACGGATTCTTCCAGATGGTTCCACCATATGTTAGTGGGAAGTTCCAAACACGTAAGATCCGAGAGCCAACTTCTGAACAGCATTGCATTCACAAGCTACTGTATGAAAAGTGTATATGTTAAAGAAAAACAACCGAGCCAAATAAGTAAACATGGACTGGTCTGTAATGTAGCTTTAGTAGATTCCTGCATCAGTCAGGTTGCTGTGAGGCAGCCGAGTTAAATCTTCCCACAAGCCCTTAAATGCATTCATCCAGATGACAGTCTGTACTTTGATATGCAGCACTGTATCACTTTGATAGAGACACTAAGACGGCAAAAATGCTCACTATGATGGATTGTCTATTTCAAGTAAAGGCACCAAACGATCCGTCTATTAATATCATTTAAAACACATAATTTAAACCTTGCAAATCGATTTTTTTTTTTATTGGTATTTTGATACAGAATGATTTTATTTATTAAAGCTAAAAAGGTATGTTTGTAATGTGACGTAAAACTAGCTTATGTTTTCGATCAGTTTAATAATGCTGTTTTTACCCTGTACTTAGTTTCCAATTAAATGTAAATGTTGTATACCGTTAATTCATATAAAACGTACCGATTGGGTCACAGCAGTTTCATTTTCTTACTGCACTGACATGAACTGAGGCCATAAACTACGTGGGGATATGAGAACAAAGTGCATCCATCAATCAAACGTTTAATAAAACATGCAAAAACACCAGTGTGGTCCTTTTAAAACCCACAAAACTAGCTGCAGCATCATAGTGAGTGTGTGTGTGTGTGTGTGTGTGTGTGTGTGTGTGTGTGTGTGTGTGCCCGCCCGCCCTTTCGATTCTGGCGTTCACAGGGCTTTGGTGTAAAGGAGAGCGGTAAGGCTGCTTTGAAGGGTGGGTGGCACTTCAGTTTCCTCACAGGAAGTGCTTACGTTGATGAATGGCAGTTTTTCCTCAGAGGAAAGAGTGGGTGACACGAGTACGTGTTGAGTTTTGCTCTGTTGCCGTCGGAGCCAAATGAACATACAGGCATAGTCGGAGACCCTGGGAAATAAAAAGAAAAAAAACATCTTAAAAACACATTTGTCACACTTGTCCCGTGCTGCTAACACCGCGCTGTGATTGTTGCAAGCTAATTGAGGACAACCAAGATGTTGATAAGGATTCAGGGCCAGCACACGACAGAGTGTAGTGGTGTGTCGCTGCTGCCTGGATGGCTAAAGTTGCAATATAATGGCCACAAGTGAAGATAATGGGAACATATCGGTCAGAAGAGGAGGATGTCCGCTACTATGAATGTTTGGTCTCTCCTTACACAAGCACACTCACCCAGAAACTCTCCCTGTTTTAAAACTCGTGGTGTACTGAAGACTCTTTGGCAGAACAAATCAGTGAGGGCTTGGCTGAAAAAACAAATGTCTTTTTGTTAATGTCTCCTTATTTAGCATGAGAGGGATTTTTCTTTACTTTCCATTGATTGACTCATAAAAAGGCTTCAAAGTTTTCCTTTGTTTTGCATTCCATTTGCTGCAGGAACTGTTGAGTATGACCATATGCTGTAATTGGCATTGATAACATGTCATACGCACTGTATTGACGACAGTATTAACAAGGGTTGAATAACAACTTTTGGAGGTTTTCAAGGACAACAACATACGCAAGTTGGAAGTCAAGTTGCTTATTGTCGTGGTTCCACATCCTAAGAGACAGAGAGGCTCATCACATCACAAGGAAAATATTATAAATATGCTCAATTTTGACACTGTATCATGGTTTATTGACTCATAACCCATGCCCTAAATTATTATAAGCATTGATTTTATAGTTTGGTGTGAACTGGATTAGTGACGGTTTCATGGCAGAATGTAAGAGTTGAATGAAATAGCGAGCATCTTCATTTCAGCTCCTCTGACCATAGTTTTGTACACTGCACTTTTAGGAGGACATAAAATGAGGCAGTCTCTTTTCTTCATGCAGAACCCTGTACCACCGGGTGAGGACTTTTGATTTGTTTGTTTTTAACAGTTGTGTAACGCTAGCTGGAACCAATTCTCCTGATTTCTCATCCAGCCATTCTCAACTCATAAATATGCAACGATTCTGCACAGTGGGTGAAAAAGAAATCCACTGTAGCTGTACCTTGTATCCCTGCCAATGTTGTGTCAAAGGATGGAGGGAGAAGACTGTTTTTTCTTCGAGTCGAGATAGAATTAAAAGGGCCTTTTTTACTCTTTTAGATCACATTCCCAGTCTTATTGTGCACCTATTTAAGATTTTTTTTAATGAAAATCCTATCATCAATTCTAACTGTAAAACAACTTAAGACATGTGCTTACGTAAGATAGAACTATCACATTTCAACCAATAAGGTATTATGACAGCCATCCATCAATCAATCTGCAAGACAGACAGACAGACAGACAGACAGACAGAGAGAGAGAGGGGGAGAGAGAGACAGACAGACAGACAGAGCGATAGAGGGGGAGAGAGACAGAGACAGACAGAGAGATAGAGGGGGAGAGAGACAGAGACAGACAGACAGACAGAGAGATAGAGGGGGAGAGAGAGACAGACAGACAGACAGAGCGATAGAGGGGGAGAGAGACAGAGACAGACAGAGAGATAGAGGGGGAGAGAGACAGAGACAGACAGACAGAGACAGACAGACAGAATGTGTTTGCAGTAAATTCAAATTGGACAACGTAAAGTATGTGCAAGCTTGAGAACAGCTTTGGAGATGAAGCCAAGGTCTTTCTCCCTCTGTCAGAAAAGAATGGTAATAAAAATAAAAGAGAGCGACAACCAATGATCTTTTTAGGGAAAGCAAAGGTAAAAGTGTGTGTGTTTGAGTGTGCGCGCCCATATGCTCATCAGTACAGGGAGTGGACAACATATAAAACACACCTTACAATGTGGTGCACTTCAAATATAACACCACAAAATAAGGTCTGAAAAATGAGTACAGATTGAATCAGCGTGTTTATTGCAGGGCTTTTGGATTCAATTGCACTGTGCTGTGCGGTTTATTTGCCCATCCTTGTCTCCTGAGTCATAGAGAAGATGTGTGAGTTGTACCGCTGACATACTAACCTCCTGTGTAGAGTCAGAAGGCTTCTCCTCTCCAGTTGCATCACTGTGTTTCCAGAAAATGGAGCCAATAGGGCTTCGCAGTTTATGTTATGGGAAGAAAAACACATTAGTGAGCATTAACATGAGGAAGTACAATAAACATCTGTGATAATTGAAATTAAACCTCTCCAGTGAGTATGAATCCAAATGCCATTGGACTGTGTGTTTAATGATTTGGGTAATTCATAGGTGTTTACTGTCACTGCTGCTTTCAACACACGTGACTTATCAATCACTGATCACGGAAGAGTATCAACATGGGATTTGTTCTGGTGCTCAGTGTGAGCAGAGGCTGCAGAAGAGGTCATAGATCAGGTCATTTCATTTCTCATCAGTCTCAACTGGGAGAGAATTTATTATGTAACGAGAGAGCCAGACGGCAGAGAAGCTAAGAAGGATCGAGACAAGATGAATCCAGACAGGAAAATAAAGATACTCACATATTTGTCTGGAGACTTCAGTCAGCATGTGGGTTCCTGCTGTTCTTCCTCTTAAGGGTCCAGCCAGGAATTATCCATCACGATAAGCTCAACTTCAGTCTCTGGCTCTGTGCTTCAAAATGTCAGTCAGTCAGGCTGTAGTTCAAAAGCTTAATTCAGCTGCCATAACACTCTGTAGCCTTTTCATCGTGCCAAACACTCTCTGTCTGTTTTCAATTAGACTTTCCTGTTACTCCACAGATAGAATCTAGTTTTGCTAAGATACATTCTGAAAAAGAAACAAGGCTTTGACTTGTCTTCATCAGATGAGACTTCAAGGAAAACTACATATTACTACTTGGGTTTTATTTTTGTGTATCTTGCCGTTGGCTCTCTCGGTTGTGACAACTCAACTTACCCAGTCCCCGGTGACACACATTCATCCACTCAGGTGGGCCTCATCTTTAAGCCATGTCACCGTGTTTCGGGAGCTCAGCAAATACTTTGGTGAGTGCTGTGTTAATGTAACCGATAGAGCTGACGGACAGGGCTGGTAACATAAATAAAAAAGCTGTAATGAACAAGAGTTGTTTTGTGATTTGGGTGGTAGTAGTCTAGTGGTCTAGTAGTCAGGCTCTCAAATAGATCACTGGAAGGTTGTGAGTTCAATACCAGGCTGCCATCATTGAGCTCCTGAGCAAGGCACTTAGCCCTGAGTTGCTCCAGGGGACTGTCCCTGTAGTGAGTTCACTGTAAGTCACTCTGGATAAAAGCGACTTACAGTGAACTCGCTCTTATCCAGAGCGACTTACAGTGAACTAACTACAGGGACAGTAGATGACCTGTAATTTTAAATAGTATTTAAAGAGTTTTTGGTGAATATCTGTCCATGCAATTCAATGTCAAAATGCTTTCTGGTCACATCTTTAACATCTCTGTGGGTATTGTTGTTCTCCCACACATGTCTTTTTAAATTGCAGCATCGCTAAATCCCTACATAGCATCACTAAGATAGCCCAAGACAATGAGAATAAAAGAGAAACCTGTTCCGTGGACTTTCCCTTTCACCCTTTCAGCTCTCTCTCAACCTCTCGTGTTTTTTGTTAATGCTCTGGTCCTGGTGACAGAAAAAAAAGATAGCTTCCTCAGAAGCACCCAAGGTTGACTCACTTCCTCCTTTTGCTTTCTCTCTCACTGACTTTCTGTCTCTCTCTCTCTGTCTGTCTCAGGTTTGTGGTGCTCCTCTTTAGAGTTTTCTGCTGTTACATGGTTACACAGAGCTGAAGGCAAGAGGTAAGGTGTATTTTCTTTTCTTTTCTTTTTTTTCTTTTTAAATCTGTAATAAAGTTAGTGGTAAAACGGGTGACAGAGTTGAGAGTTTCTTGTAAAGAGAGGACAGTGAAAATGAAAGAGACTTTTCGCAGCCTATATCAGGTTCATGCCAGGGCATTTGTATGTTGTGGTTAGTCAGAGTGAAACAGCTGCTGGGAAGCATCTCATTCTCCTGTTGGAGGTGAGAATGAAGGCGCTAATGGTGGGCAAGCAGCGCCTGGAGCCTCCACCTTAAAGAGCTGTTATAGAGACAGACAGACTAGTACACGCCAGTTTGTCTCTCTTGTCTTTTGGCAGCACAACACACACTGTTTAAATCTTTAGCTCCCAGCATGCTCTGTGATTTGTGTGTCTGTGTAATACAGGATGGTACAGAAAGACAGTCTTGCACCCACAATGTGTGTCACAGAAAGAGGTGGTAGAAAAGATTTTGTGCTCTTCCTGTTCGGCTCTTCGTCTAATCAGCTGATAGTACGAGTGCTGCTGCTCGCTGCTGATGCCCTCACAGATAACACATGTGCATATTACTCATTTGATAAGCAATTTATTGTCTTTTGAGAGTATGCCAAGATTATTCCTTCGATTTTCCCTCAAACACACAATGTGAAAACAATCTGCGCATTAAAACTACAGCAACGATAACGGAGCTTTTAATGTTGTGAATTTTCACCTCATTATTTTAGGTAATTTATCATCTAAGTAACTTATTAACGGATTTGATTCAATGACACATTACAGGCTTTGTCAATCAGGACAAGCAACACAATACAATACCCGCGTCTCCAACCTCTGTCCCTTTTTGCCCATACAGATGAATATCGTTGTCGTATGTTATTTATATCAAACATCACACATTTAAGCTTTAAAGCGATGGTGTTCTGAAGTAATTATGCAAACCTTTTGTCTAATAATTTGAAGCAAGTTCTTTGTGTGTTTTATTTGATCAGTACAGGGAAAGTTCCTTTAATTGTGACAGTCCTTTAAAATCATCCGCCGAGTGTGGTTGTTGTGATTTCAGCTCACAGTTTACTGAAGCCATCTGTCAGGATTTATGGATCAAAGCTTTTGTTCCACAGAGAGGTGAGCCGCTCATAGAACTACTAACACTCTACTTTCGCTAAGCATGAGTATGCCTTCTTTCTGAAGTCTGTGCTCTAAGGTCTGAAGTCTCCAGTGGAAAAGAACCAGCTGGAAGGTCAAAGGTTAAAGTTCAGGACACATTCAGTGCGATATTACTGCAGGGGCATTATGAAGGGCTGACAGGATTAGTGTCTACAGGCTCAAATACCATAAGGAGTGGAATTATCTTTCTGAGCTCATCTCACCTAGACACACACATAATCGGTGAACAACACAAGCTGTGAGGTGCGATTTGTGCAGTGACACGCACACACACACACACACACACGTTTCTTCTGGTGATCAGATGAAAGGAGACATTTGTGATAAGGTTTCTTGAGGTTTTTCATTAAATTAATTTATTATCCAGTCCATTTCATGGTGTCATTAGACTCATAACTTAATGTAATTTGGGCAAGTAATGGGATCCTCTTGAATTTGAAGCGTTTTTTTTTTTTTTTTAAAGTTATTTATGCAATGTGTAAATTCACTGTAAACTTCACTTACTGACTAGCCTCTGTTCTTCAAAAGGAAATAAAGGTTTAAAATAGGAAAGGTAAAGGAAACCTCTCGAAGTTTAGCAGTAACAGCATGGAGAATGCCTTGTGGGTATTGTGGATATTGTAAACTTGTGGTATGATTAAGGAATTATATGTTTAGATGTGTAGGTCTGTTTGTGTTTATAACATACACAAAACATGCACACACTGTCAAGCCGAAACCACTGACACCACAAGCACCTACAAATACACACACACACACACACACACACACACACACACACGCACACATACTTGCTACACAAACTTCCCGCATACTCATAACGCTTAGTCTTTTACTGACAGTGACTGTGCCACTTTTGAGAAGGCTGAGTGGGTGTGTTGACTGGAAACAAGTAGCAGTGACCCAACACAAAGTCCAAAATCGGTAACACCAGTAGCACTCAACGTGGAGCTGTTGGCTCCACAGAGGAGCCTTCAGCATGATTAGAGAAAATACACACGACCGGCTTAACCGCTCAGGCTCGGAGCACTAAAGGGAAACCAGAAACATCTGTATGCTGTAGGTTTCATTTCAACAAATCTATACTCTGTGAGCTCGTAGTTACATGTCAGGGACTTTGGTTCAGTTCATTGTGGATTTAGTCAATATCCTTAAAAAATTGGGAGGCAAAACAAAAGAAGGGTTAGGGCAGTCGCTGGTAGATTATATCAGCTGTATTCAGCTAGCTAATTAAGCAAACCTTATATCCATATTCTTTTTGAAAATGTTGTATTCAGATGACTTTTTAATGTTTCCAGCTGACTCATCAAAACAGATTGTTTAGAAAGGGGTCTTTAATATACACATGACGGCTATATGCTTGATGTAATACCTAAAGACTGAGACTAAAGCTGTCACAGGCAGAGCCAGTTATTCCTACTGTCATAAAGAAAAGTTATTTTCTTGTAACATAACCCTGTTTGGTTGCTTACCCTGTTTTCTGTATTTGTACTTTTAATGTCATAAGAGAAAAAGGTTGGGTGCTGACTAACCGATGTGTTTGTACCGATGTGTGTGAATTTACCTCAATCTAATAAAATTCAGGACACAGTCCCTAACACATTGTTACCCTAAACTCCACAAGAGTTTGCAGAACCTGTTACCTCACAAACTAATGTAGTTAGTTCATTTTCTGCTCCTTGGCTTCGATTACTACCATAGGTAGTGAGCTAGTTAGCCGAAAAAGCTAAAGATTACGGTTTACATTGGGACGCACTGTTTGAACCTTTCCTTATAGTTTTACTTTTGCATTTTTTGTTTTTGGAAAGGCTTAAAAAGACATCACCCTCCAAACTCTTACAGAGACTGTCATTTGTTCTGCTGGCCCATTATTCCCAAAACAAACAGCCATTGTTACGAATGCCCAATAGTGAAAATGTTCCCATTTCATGGCACTATCTACTAACTAGATAGTAGTAGATAGCAAAGACATGACCGTCCCTACTTAGGCATGAGGAGTGCGAATGGTTAAGGTAAGGGTAAGAGTACCAGGGTAAGCTAATCAGAAGCAGAGTAGGGTGGGTCATGCCTTTACCATAGTAGGAGAAGAAATAATGCCACAGGGAAGGTCTGATGACATTATTCTGCATAATAATTAGCCATGTGCTTCTGTTCGTTGCAAGGGGAGTGTGTTTTTTCACCGCAGTGGGTCTTTGCAACAACGAACAGCAATTTGTTTTTGGGTTAATGGGGTTAAAGCATGACTATTGGAGTTTCGGAATAATGGGCCGTCAGACCAATGGCATGGCACTTTACATATCAAGCATCACTTATTACCACCCCATGCACATCGTAATGCGACTCTGAAATTATCTCTTTTTCTAATCACCTTGCTTTTTTTCCCTTTTAAGCTGTGTTCCCCACTCTCTCATTGACAAAAAAACTTTTTTCAACCTCAGGGTGTTGAAGATGGCAGTGTGGATCCAGGCCCAGCAGCTCCAGGGAGATGCTCTGCACCAGATGCAGTCTCTGTACGGTCAGCACTTCCCCATTGAGGTGCGACATTATCTGTCCCAGTGGATAGAGAGCCAGCTCTGGTGAGTTGCTCTGATGCACAAACATTATTAGTGTGTGTGTGTGTGTGTGTGTGTGTGTGTGTGTGTGTGTGTGTGTGTGTGTGTGTGTGTGTGTGTGTGTGTGTGTGTGTGTGTGTGTGTGTGACTTAGACTGAATCCATTTATTAACGATGTGCATTTATTTATTTATGCGTGTGTTTGTGTATGGGTTGTTAGGGATGCTATAGACCTGGAGAACCCACAGGAGGAG
>CALSBV010010309.1:3437680-3449078 GCA_943590825.1 Bovichtus diacanthus
GTGTGTGTGTGTGTGTGTGTGTGTGTGTGTGTGTGTGTGTGTGTGTGTGCATTTAGGTTTATCTAGACTTTAAAGGCTGAATCTTGACTAAAAAAGCGGATTTAAGGGCGTGAATTTAGGTCAGTATAGTGTCAATACAAGTATGTCATCACCAGCATGTGTGCATGTGGGCGGGTGTGTTATTTACATTGAGGCATCGCCATTTCCTGCACTCAGTGTGGGCCTTTAAGCAAGCAAGTCCTACTTACACAACCGTAGTTGCTTTTATGATCAATGTGAGGGAAAATCTTAATGAGCAGAGTACTGGAAACCAAAGGAGCTGACGGAGACCCACGGGACGTCGTATGCTGGAGGTTTGTTAGAACTTGTACAAGGACAACCGATAATGAACAGTACGAGCGAATACAGAGATGCAGTCACATTGTCTGCCTCCGTCCATTCCTCCAACCAGTCACTCTCCCTCGATAGTTATCCTAAACAAGGCATTCCATAAGTTGTTTACCTAAAGATGGATCACCTAGCTGGCTACTCAAATCGTAGTCAACACATTCTAAGTAAGACAGTCATAACATCTCCCTGCCCTTGCCAGTCTAAACATACTGGGCCCATCGTAACTCGTATCTCGTCGCTGTGGGCCCGTCAGCTACCGTAGACTAGAAGATGAGCTGTATGTTTTAGAGAGATGACCTAACCAGAAAAAGAGGAGAGGACACTTGACATACGGGGACATTTCACTTTAGAGTGCGTCTTGGAAAAAGGTATGGTTAAATGTGCAGTCCTTAAGCATTCAGTCCTAGTTGATTTGGTTAAATACTACAGCAAACACTCCTTCAGCAGCTACTTTGTCAGAAATAGTTACAGTTTACAGTGCGGCCAAACAAACTCACGTTGTTTTACTAAAGAAGCCGGTCAATGATAATTTCAACCACAAGTAGTTTTTCACGCAATTGAGCTCTGTTGGTTAGACTGTTGTTGTGGAGCCTGTCATCTGCAGCTCGCTGTGGTTGTTCCGCTTATATTTGAAGCGCTACTAAAAAAAAGTGCGGAAAATCTTGCTGTAGACGCATGTCCTGTGGCTGTTTTACAATTGAAGCCACCCCGTGTGCACCAGTTAAATGCTTTTAATGGGAAGCAGCAGCAGTAGGAAATGTTCAGTTTGCATTAGCATTAGCAGTAAGTAAATACAGCTCTGATACAGTGTAAAAAGAGTGAACAGCGAAGTGAGGCTCTTAATAAATGAAATATAGAAAATTGCACTTTTTAATCCTGCACGGGAATGGTGGACTACGCCACTGCCAATGAAAACTACTATATAGAGAGTTCATTACTGACTGGAAAGACACTGAGTGGCTATTGCAGAAAGATGCTGACCATGATCTGTATCAATTATCCAATAGATTTTTATGAAAATCTGAAGGATTATAACTTTAAGGTTAGATTACATTTAGTGTTTGGATTTATCTAGCTCCAGGTGAGACTTAAGATTGTAGTGGTGATGCGGCCCATAGTTAGGAAATGAATGTACTCAAAGAACATTAAAGTTAAGTTAAATAAAAGTAAAGTGGGTGTCCCGTCTGCACATGTTACAGTCTGAGCCCTGTTCTTAGCCAAAGCAGAAGTAGGAATCACATTTAACACATTACATCCAGCACTGATCCAGTACACACTGAGATATGGACAGAGGAGAAGAGAAGAAGCCCTGATGTAGTAGAAGAAGACTGTTCATAGGAGGGAGAAGAAGAAGGAGATGAGAGTGAGTATAAAGTATAAAGTGCCCTGAGGCCAAAGATGGAAGTGGAAGTGAAACGCACCTAAAGAGATCTGCAGAAACAAAGACAATGTCATGTGCCAGAGAAAGGAAAGTGAGGGCACATGCAAATTGCATTACATACTTTTAGGCCCCAAAGGCGCATCTGCCAGGGTCTTTTAGCCCTCCGGCATCTCTGAACAGGAAGTAGTCGGAGGTTTTTGACATCCCAAGTGTCTTTATTTAATATTTTCTCACTTGAACCGGAAGTTGTTTTAGTTCGCCATCTTGAAGACCATCTCAAAGCTCTTGTTTCTGCTCTGAGGAGCGAGGATTGAAGAGGGATCTCCGAGGAGCCGTAAGCGAGGATACACGAGAGCAGCCTTCACGGAAGTCTTTCACCCGCCAGCACGGCACTTTAATGGATATTATTGGACGCTGCGGACTGGACTGAGCTGATACATCTCAACATCGCTGGAGTTTCAGACCACAGTGAAGAGAGATAACAGATTAAACTCACTATTATAACTCCCAACTTTTTTATATTTGATTTGTTTTCTGATTCACCATCTAGTTAAAAATATGTGTTATAGTAGATGTGAACAACAAAAAGGCCCACAAACAACTTCCTTTGTTTATGAGAAAGATTTTTCTTCTCATGATCTGTTATTTCCTCTATTAACTTTTATTATGGATACAATTAAATTCAGAGAGAGTAGGAGAGTCTGTCTGTCAGCAAGAATTACTTTTTACATCATTTATCGTCATTTCCATTAGTAACGTGAGGCTTATAATTTCTGAGCGTCTGGTTTGATATGTGTTACATCGTTTCAGTTTTCCATGAAACATTTAGCTCAATAAATCATTTACAGTGTACAAAGGACACCGTAATCATATTCCGGGTTATTAAAAAATTAATTCACAATCAGAATATCAACAAATACAGACGCAAATAATGAATAAATAATAAAAAGGCATTCTGCCAGTGGAAACTGTTCCTGTGCATCTGAGCAGGACACAGTATAATAACAGAAGGCAGGTTGCTGCTCATGTGCAGGTGTCTGTTCAACAGGTAACTGTTTGCCTTTATTAGTATTAGCACAGTGCACATAAGACGCAAGGAAAAAGACAACAAGTCAGGAAAACGTAGATGTGATTTATGAGACTTGGGACCCACACAGTGTCCTCTCTCATTTGTCTCGTCCCTGCAGGGGACCAAAAGCACATTGTGAAGTCATGTCTCTGTCACAGCAATTCCTAAATTGGCCACAGACAAGCCTGCGCCCATACAGCAATGCATTGCTAACACATAAAGTACAAACATAGGTCATGTTTCCTCAACAACATCCTCTTTATAATTCCCCTGAAGCCCCTGGAGGTTTCAGGCTGAGAATTGGAGAGTGTTGTCTTCATCGCTTGGTTCAGCCACAGATCAGAGGGCTTGAAGGCTCATAACAACAGTATGTATTTCCTTTCAAGCTGCCTCTGAGCCTGCAGGCTGAACCATTAGGCTGTCTGCTGTTGTCTCACATCTTGCTCTGTTTGTGTTTGTGTAGAAATCAGCAGACAGAAAATCCCACCTCACTATTATCACCTTCATGTATTCCATTAGTATGGTTATTTTCAACGGCTAATGTTCTCAAAGCTGCCGGTCAGTCGAGAAATGAGCCCTGTTGAGTTTTCAAACAGTTAGTTTGAAATCAGCATTTCACACCAAACACACTGCATGTGTACTTAAAGTCTAATGACGCATGTGAAGCTCATAAAACATGTGTGCAGTCTTTTGTATGTTTTAAAAATGTTTACATTCCGTAATGTATCATTCTCTAATTGAGACGCAGTTTTCTTTGGAAATGTATGGCACATTGTAACTAGCTACTCTAAACTGTAAGAATGCATCCAAATAAGCCATTACAGCTATTGACAAGTACATTTGAAGTGTTTCATGCTATTGCTGGTACAATCAATACATGCAAACAAAACTTATTGTTGGCTGCATTTTATGAGACGCTTCAAAAGAAAAGTAGGGGAGGAGATCAATGTATGTTCAGCAAAGCTTATGGACATATTCTAAGTAAGCCACCTAATCATCAGGGCTTTGTTCCATCATTCCTTCTATCTCCCTTTTTGTCTCCACAGCACCTTCATCATTGAGAAACAGCCTCCTCAGGTGCTAAAAACCCAAACCAAGTTTGCCGCTACAGTGCGCCTTCTAGTGGGTGGGAAGTTGAACGTGCACATGAACCCTCCGCAGGTGAAAGCCACCATAGTCAGTGAACAGCAAGCCAAGGCCCTGCTGAAGAACGAGAACACAAGGAAGTAAGTCCAGTGCCCCGTTCATGTCGTGTGGATTTCAAAACAGAAAACGCGTGCGCGCCTTTTGTAGCCGAGTGGTTACAGCGCATGCCATATAACCCCGGGTTCGATTCTGGCCTTTTGATCATTCTTTTGCAATATCATACCCCTCTCTCAATTCCCTGTGCTTTATTGGCATGAATGCAAAAAAAACGTGATAATGATATTACAAAAAGGTACAATTCATAAAATGATAAGATTGCAGAAAACAATGAACCCTTCCTCTGAGTCTGTTTGTGAACGACTGTGGAAGTGTGTGTTGATGTTGTTTGTGTGTTTCTCTCTCTCTCTCGCACCCCTGTTTCTACACTGTCCTTTGTCAAATAAAAGCGTAAAATACCAGTAGTGTAGTAGTATCCCTAAATCATTTAGTGGGGACACTGCGATGAGCTCCCATGGCGCCATTTAGATAATGATTTTTAGTTTTCCTACAGGGATTACTGGATCCCAGGATGAACTCTGGCCTAGTGCGTTTCCAGACCTTACCACAGAGACATGGCTGGAACTTGAACAATGCTTCAGAGGAATTTATGGTGTGGATGCAGAATCCACATTTAGCCTGTTCCACGGCCTCGTTCCACATTCCTCTCGACATATACAAAGATCTTTCAAGACTCTCGGTCAGCCAGGCAGCCGGTGGCTATATGGTTGAGCAATTTGTCAGCTCAGCCATCATCTGTCGCTGTTTCTCATCCTACCCACTTTGTATCTGCAACCCAGAAACTTCTGCTTGGTGTTTTCTCATGTAGTGACGATGGTGTTAGTTAAACCTTCCTATTATACGAATAAGAACATCACTCCTACACCCTGTGTGTATTTCACTCGGCTCCTCCCGTCATTTTATTTTAATTTGTTCTGGGAAGAATATAATTCTCAGAACCGAAGTGCTTCACAGCAGATATAACAGCTAATTAACTCATTGATTGTCTCTCTCCTTCAGTGACAGCAGTGGAGAAATTCTCAACAATAACTGTGTGATGGAGTACCACCAGACTACGGGCACTCTCAGCGCCCACTTCAGGAACATGGTGAGTCTTCCTGAGGAGATGTAAACGAGTTGAATCTCTCTGCACTCATGGGTCTTTATTGCAGCGCAACACATACAGTCGGTAGGTCTGAAGATATGTTCGAGCACCATGTCCATCAGAAGTAAGGAAATCTATGGCAAAAGTGTCTCTTTCTCAGCTATGCTTGAAAAAATATTTCCCCATAATAACTATAAATACATTTCCTTTGGGTGAAATAGCTTCACTTGGTACTAATGTTGTTCGTAGTCTTTGGATTTCTAGAAAAAAAATCATTATATAAAAACAGGGCTGCAATTAATGATTATTTTCATTACTGATTAATATGCCGATTATTTTCTAGATGAATCGATTATCAGTTTGATGCCAAATTAATCCATCATTTGGTCCATAAAATGTCAGAAAGTCCACAGTGCTCTCTGTCTTTGTGCAGTGTGAGAATTACAGTACACTATGTACTGCACAACCTCACGGCAACTCAGCAATGCTCTGCCGTATCAGCCTGCAGCTTCAGTAGAGCCTCTCTGCATCACACATGCTGTTCCATGGATTATTTACATGTCAGCCCTGTGTGATTCAAAGTGACTCAAGCATGCATGTGCTTTATGTATGATGTGTGCATTGTCAGCCTATCTTTTCCTTAGATCCAGTATTGCTCATCTCTACACATGTCATCTTTCATGTAGTCGTTGAAGAGGATCAAACGATCGGACAGGCGAGGAGCAGAATCTGTCACAGAAGAGAAGTTCACCATTCTGTTCGAGTCTCAATTTAGTGTCGGAGGCAACGAGCTTGTCTTTCAAGTCAAGGTAAGAGGGCTCAGATTGACGAGGCGGAAGGAAATAATATAGTAGCCTGGACGCACAAAGACACTTTCCCTGCTTACTCCTGCAGGAGTGGCAATCTGTTCATTCTTAAAGTCATAAGTCACAAAACCTTGAGCATCCACTCCTACGCACACTGTGGAGTACAGTGCACCACACCATGCTACTCATTCCAATACCTCCTCTGACTTATATTTCCAGTGGTTTTATGATGTTGCTTAAAAAGTTCTTATTTCCCATTAAAACCTTAGAAATACTATGAAGGTTTTGCCGTATTTAATGTTTTCTTGTTGTTTTTTTTAATGTACTACAGGCAAAATAATACACATAACAAACACAACAATATAACGACATGACAATAAAACAAAGCAAAAGACTATTAAAAAAATAAAGATAATAACAGACTCAATAAAATGAATAGGAGCCCTCCAGTAATTCAAATAATTTAAAGGTGCAATGTGTAATTCCGAGCCACCTGCTCCAAAGAAATAGGGGATCAATATTTCACCTCTAAAGCGGGTCAATACAATCTAAATTCATCAATCATCAAAACCATCAGTTGTTAAAAAAAACAACTATAGTATGTTAACCAGTTTATATTTAAGTTGCAGTAGTTTGTCATATTTATTGTATTCTAAGTTGTAGAGTATTCTAATGTATTCTTTATATTGTGTATTGTATTCTACAGCTTGATATCTTTTCACATGTTGAGTAGAGCGCATTTAGTTCCATTTATTGTCGAACTCTTCACAAGAGCAATTTTTCCACATTTCGTGTCGTGTTGTGCTACTTTGTAATGGTTTGTAATAATATTTCAAATTTTAATAAATATTGAGTTGCCTTGGATATTTGTCCACAAGCTTGTAAAAACAAATGATACTGGTCTTCCTCTTCCTCATTACAGGATCTACATAATGACGATGGTTCAATGTTAAACATGTTAAGTTGCTTTTTAGTAGCAGTAATGTTGTAGAATAAGTTTATTTTGCGTTATGTTACAGTTAATTCAACTGATTGAAAGATTCTGGAGTAGGAACCAATTCAATCAGTAAATCAGTATTTATTCTTACTGTTGGTCTCCCCTCTTTCTCTGAACAGACGTTATCACTTCCTGTAGTGGTGATAGTTCACGGTAGCCAAGACAATAACGCCACAGCAACTGTACTGTGGGACAACGCTTTTGCAGAGCCGGTGAGTTTGTCTGTGTGAGTATGTTAAAAATAATTATTTAGTCATGATTAAACTTTCAAATTAGCCTACTTTTTTTTAAATGTATTTTTTTTTTATATATTTCAGAAACGCCTAAACTTAGCAGTTTTATGTATCAAATGTACATTTTATTCATCACATTTTCAGCATAGTTTTGCCAAGTCAAAGACACACCGAAAAACTGTCAATAAATGCAGCATGTCCGTGAACATATAGGAATTGTGTTCACTTGCACAAAATAATGAACTGTTCTGAAAAGGGAAAATAAGTTAATTCTATATATATTTATCAAACATAAATGCCAAACACTCGTCGATTCTAATTTTTTCCGTGTTCTGATTTGTTTCAGTTTAATCAATTTCCGTTGGAAGGAGTTGGCGTAGGTTCAGGGACCCTTGCGTGGTCATTTTTCTGGATTTCTGACATTTTATAGACTAAACCATTAATCAGTTCATCAATCAATTTCTTCATTTAGGAACAAGCTACAGAGTAGATTAATGTTCTGTATACTGTATGTTTTGTCTATTCAATTGGTAACTAGGAAAGCTTTTTATTGACATCCCCCTGGATCCATCTTTTTAATATACGATCACATCACCCTTTCTGTCACATAGATTGTCCATGCTGTATTTTTAACTATGTTGTTTGTTCTGTACACACGTCACCTATTGCACGTCTGTCCATCCTGGGAGAGGGATCCCTCCTCAGTCTCTCCCTGAGGTTTCTTCCATATTCCCCCTTTAATTGTGGGGTATCTTTTAGGGAGTTTTTCCTTGTGCAGTGTGAGGGTCTAAGAACAGAGGGTGTCGTACCTTGTACAGGCTGTAAAGCCCACTGAGACAAATGTATAATTTGTGATATTGGGCTATATAAATAAACGTGATTTGATTTAATTTAGTTTATTTTCTATAGATCTGGATCAATTGAAAAAAGTTTTCACCTTTGCACAATTTCATCTATGAATATGTTTTGCATTCTGGAGCCGATAAGTCAAGTCGATAAAGCTCATGTAAATCCTCTGCTGTCTCCCCTGCGTCCACAGGGACGGGTGCCTTTCCTCGTGCCAGATAAGGTGCTTTGGCCTCAGCTGTGTGACGCCATCAACATGAAGTACAAGGCTGAGGTGCAGAGTAACCGAGGCCTGTCTGAGGAGAACCTGGTCTTCCTGGCTCAAAAGGCCTTCAGCAGCTCCAGCAACAACCCTGACGACTACCGCAACATGACTATGACTTGGTCACAGTTTAACAGGGTCAGCGCAAGTCACTCCCTAAAGAGCATATTTATCATCTGTCATCATCAGTTTTAATATATGGATTTTGTATTTTAAAACGCCCGCAGGCCACTTTCAGTACATTGTTTCAGCCGCGTGCTTGTTCTCCGTGGAGTGATATACTATTGGTTATTCACACATAGAAATATTTCACGCTCCATTTGCTGGGCCCTTACAGCCCTATTCTGTGGTCGACTTGAGTGAGAGCACCACATTGGTGGCCAGGTCTTCATCTTAATGGGCCTGTTTGTCCACACACTGAAAGGCTAGAGGCCTCATTTTCTGGCTCAAAGCAGCTGGCGATGGCAGAAAACGCACTTACATTCACCACACACCATCAGTCTCATTAGATTACAGGAACATCAAGCTTCAGCCGCTTCACAGACTGGTGTATGAGCTACACACACACACACACACAGTCTCACCCGCTCTTCTTTTTCCTCGCACACTCAACATATACACATACAGCCGCACACTTGGTTAAATCATAAACACAACTGGGATGGGGACATGTTGTTCTCTGTATTTATAGACTTGATGGATACGAGGGAACGGCAAAAACATTTTAATGTATATAGATATCCTGTTTGGTTTAAAAAAAATAAAAATGTTTTACAGGAAAGCTTGCCAGGGAGGAACTTCACATTTTGGCAGTGGTTCGATGGCGTGATGGAACTGACAAAAAAGCATCTCAAACCACACTGGAATGACGGGTAAGGAATTGTTTTGTCAGTTTCAATGTTTGGCTGCAAAATGCAGCAGAACAGAAAAATAAAAGCACTACCTCTCTTTTTTTTTTTTTTTTCAATTTCGCAGCTGGACTGCATGTTCTGTGAATGTCCCTCCCCCCATCAATCTTTTCAACTCAGGCAATTGTTCACTTCCATGATTTTCAATGGCAACCTGGGGAGCTAAACCTGCTCTCCCCAGTAACCTAAGATTTAAATGAAAAAAGAGAGGTGGCAAGGGAATGCACAGGAAAATGTAAATGTCTTTGTTATTTGTTATAAATGTTGTTATATCTCTCTCTCTTCTTTCAGAGCCATATTAGGCTTCGTGAACAAGCAGCAGGCTCAGGACATGCTGATGTCCAAACCCAACGGTACTTTCCTTCTGCGCTTTAGTGACTCTGAGATCGGAGGAATTACAATTGCCTGGGTGGCAGAAAATCCTAACAAAGCAGGTATGTGTTACTGTCACAACATAGGTAGTACTGGTTAAATACTGGTGTAATATTATGTGAAGGGGAATTAATTACAGCTGAGCATTATGGATGTACCTACTATAAAAAATAAAAAACTACATACACAGCCCTGTGCACTGGACAGAGGAAGGGCCTTTGATGTATAAAGAGAAAGGCAGTGTGAGCGAGAGGGAGGGTAATTCTGCAGGGGGGCTATTAGTTTGGGCGTTGTGTTAGAAAATGAACAATCTTTTTCCAGAATCTTTTTTTTGTGGTTGCTCCGCTCATTCCCCTGCAACATCCCTCATCCATTGGTGGTTGGAGGTCCGGCATCCTCGCGTCGCTGATTGTGCACCGAGCACACCGGTGGTTTCAGTTATTTGAAGTTGACAAATAGACTCGAGCTGAAACTAAACCATCCCTCAGACAGGCTCACATTACCAACCTTTTTGAAGCTTGGCAAACAAATCAAAAAGGATTGGAGCTTCTTCTTATTTTGATAAGGGCCGAGACACTACAGCACAATAAGTGAAAAGAAAAAGAGAGAGGAAACCGATCCACACGCCCTCCAGCGGGAGTTGTGAGGCCCACTTAATTTGGATTTGAAGTTGGGGGTAATAAAGAAACAGGTCAGCTTTTTCTAGAAGAAATCTCTCCAAAACAAGGAGTTAGTTGAAGTGTGTTTCCCATACATAAAGCCATGTTTCCCATAAATGACTATGTTAGTTGAATTGGTTGAATTGGAGCCCTTGTGTAGTTTACCTATTACCTTTAGTGTTTTGGGATATTTATAAGCATCAACACAGCCGATAGGAGCTTTAAGTTAGATCGGAGTCAGTATTTGCAACTTCTGCTCAGTTTGTAGATTATTCAAGTAAAAACAACACTGTAAAACATAGTGGAATTAATATGTTGTGTAGAAAGTCTCATTGTGTTACTATTTTTGCTGATGCTGTGGTGTGGTTGCTGTGTTTCTCCAGGTGAGAGAATGGTTTGGAACCTCATGCCGTACACAACCAAAGACTTCTCCATCCGCTCTCTGGCCGACCGCATCAGCGATCTCAATCACCTCCTGTTCCTCTACCCCGACAGACCCAAGGATGAGGTTTTCTCCAAGTATTACACCCCACCACTCTGTAAGCAACCTTCTGTTTGCACAGGCTGCTGTTACTTTTCAAATTGAATATCACAGCTTCAAAGCCTTTGCTGTGAACGGATTGTATTGATTGCTGTGTGGCGACTGCACTAAGCTGTCATTCTCTCTCTCCCTGTGCTTGTTTGTCGTAAAGCCAAAGCAGTGGATGGCTACGTGAAACCGCAAATCAAGCAAGTGGTGCCCGAGTAAGTATTAAGCCCCCTGTTTGCCTTCCCTCCTGTTCTTCCCTTCCTGCTCTGTCTCTCCTTTCCTTCCTCCCCGATGTCCACCAAGCAGTTTTTCCTCTGTGGCAACATTTAGAGTTAATCACTAAATATTGGACCCTGAATTCAGATCAGCTATTAGTTAGCTGTTACAGTTGGAGGAGGCCAATTAAGGATGGCCAGGGTTCCTGAGCGAGCTTGTCTTCCACTCATCATTAGAGTTAGGCTTGTTAGTTGCAAAGCCTCGCTCCCTGCCTGTCTCCACGGCTGGTTCACCCTCAGTACAGAGAATGGCCATAATGATGTAGCGAGGCCTGGAAAACACGCTGAGGGTAGTTGCTTAGGCAACTGCTGAACATAGACTCATAGGCTTTTATCTTGTGTGTGTGTGTGTGTGTGTGTGTGTGTGTGTGTGTGTGTGTGTGT
>CALSBV010010309.1:3449088-3479440 GCA_943590825.1 Bovichtus diacanthus
GTGTGTGTGTGTGTGTGTGTGTGTGTGTGTGTGTGTGTGTGTGTGTGCGTGTGTGTGTACAGGTTTACTACAGCCAATCCAGACCCAGCAAGTGGGAACCCAACCTATATGGATCATGGCGCCTCCCCAGCACCTGTCAATCACCCTCACACCTACGGCATATATCCACCTATGTGAGTCAACAAGTCATTTAAACAAATGAGCTGCTCTGTGTGTGTATGTGTGTGTATGTGTGTGTGCGTGCGTGCGTGTGCATTTTGTGTGAGTAAAGAGTATCTTGTTGCTCCTGCTGGTTTTTCTTTTGGTAATGTGCTGCCAGCTTGTCTGAGTGTGGTTTGGCTCCACTCTGTGTCCTGTGGCAGGAGTGACTCTATATTGGATGCGGACGGAGACTTTGACCTGGACGACACCATGGATGTGGCGAGGCATGTAGAGGAGCTCCTTCGGCGGCCTGTAGAGAGCCAGTGGGGCGGCCAACAGTCCTGACCCTTGACCTTTTAATCCGTGACAACACCAAACAAACCCTGCCTCCCAACTTGCCCCACTCGCATTGACATTTCTCATGGTTTAATTCCATTATTTTGTCTTTTTTTTTCTTTTTTCAGATAGCTATTATGTGAAATGTTAATAATGATTGTGATTTATTTTTTTTTCTTTTCTGTTCAGCATGAGAGCATGCATGTCAGTGACTTCTCTTAGTTTTATTTGTGTCCATAAGTGTTTGTAAGACAGACTAGGTATAAAGCAAAACCTACAATGTTACAATGTTGTGAAAAAGAAAAGAAAAGGTATTTTGCATGCATTTCCAATTGATTTTTGAACAGATTTAAAAAAAATATGCTACTGTATGAAGTATGTTTAACAGTTGAATGTTTTTATTTTGTTATATTTTCTGCTCTGTAAATGGGTTATCAGTATTTTGGTCATGACATTGAACTTGCCCCTTTGACAAAAGAAAAAGAAATTTGAATGAAGAGTTTTGCTTTTGCTCCTCACAACATAATCGGAGTCATTGCTCTGCAGAGTTACTGTCAGTTTTTTTCAAATCCGTATACACTAACCTAAAGGCAGAGTGACCCTTTTTGCTTTCCGCGACTGACAGCACACACATCAGCACACGGTACACATGCGAAAGTGTATAATGTATTTATCTGATTTGTTCACCAGCTGAAACCCAGGAGGGGGGTTCACGCACCTCCCTCGCTCTCACAAAGCTATTTATCTTCTGTTTGTTCACAGAAATGCTAATCCAAGTATTTACCCAGCGCTGCCTGCTTGTCCTCTCAGGTCCCTCTGTTCCCCTCATCAATGCTACCTCGCATCGTTCTACTGACAGTCATTGTATACTATTGGTTCTGTTATTGTTTCTGCACCACATCCACACCAGTAGGTACGGCCATTGGGTTTTGTTTTTGTGATTTGCGTTTATATGTGTGAAGAAGATCTCCCTGCCGGGCCGACTGCTAACTCTGTCGGCTCTTTTATGCTTGAAACCACTCACCTAATGAAGTCTAGAGGCATGAAGTGTTACATGTCTGGTCGGCAGTCCTGAATATTCGGCTCCCTTCTGACTTTTCTGCCTGTCCGTCCACTTGTCCCCGTACCTGTGTACAACAACATAGCGCGCCAGCAGCTGAAGTTGCAAGACATGCAGTAGATAAATAGGGTGCAAGCTTTGAACGCTTTGCACGGACTCGCCAGCCGCTGGGCCACGTAAAGAACTTAAGGATGTAGTGTCACGTCAGTTTCTTTGTCGGGCTTTTGTTATTGGTCAAGATTAGTTGTCATCGTGCGTGCCCTTTTTGCTACACATACAATATACCGAATAAAGAAGGATGTGACTATTACCCTGCTCCCTCCACATACACACACACACACACAATCAATGCTGAAAAGAAAATTTGTCAACAGCCTTACACCTCAGGAATGAATCGCTTTGCTTGGCTGATGTATAAGCCAAATAGAAAATGATCAATGTATACAGAATATATGAATTTATTTTGTCTATCATAATTCTATTTTACTATTGTTTCTCTGGCACTCCCCCTATTGAATGTAACCCCTTTGCATGACCCTGTTGAGGATATACGTACATACAAATACCTCCTCAGTCTGAGCAGAAGTTTCAAGTCTCGTATCACGAGAAGTTAAAAAAGGACACAGAGCAACTGGAAATCAGATACGAATTTATGATGTACTTTTCGTGTTTGTCCGACAGACATAACAGTATTAAAGATATTCCCTCTTTATCTTTTCATTTCCTTCTTAAATTTGTTTTTGTATCTTGCTTTCTTTCCTGTTTTATGAAATCTCAAGCTACTTGGGCAGTCTTGTGATATATCATTTCCATTATTCTCATCATTTTAAAGCTTTGTTCCACTGTAGACTGTGCATTTCTTTTTTTTTTGATGATGTCGATGGCGCTGTGTGCTGTTTGATGTATGTACCATGTTTGTGGTTTGGGTTTATCACTTGGAGGTTTTCCAAGAGAAACAGCAGTTGAGTTGAAAAAGAGGAAAAATAAAGTTTTATAAATAATTTTAACTCAACCTGTAGCAGTACAAACAATTTTGCTGTCACTACAAAAATAAATGCTATTTTTTTTAATGTGTGCAGTCAACACTATCAATTTAATTCCCGAGCAGCAGAGTGACACTCCAGAAGTGGATTTAACAGCAGGAATGTGTAGCTGCATCATGAACTGTATATGTGTCAAAGAGCTACTGTACACTGCTGCATTATTAGTACACAGCAACATGTGGAAATAGTTTCTCTCCAGTCGAGGACAAAAGGATTTTATGTTTAAATGTATAACAAACTATTGCACTTAGCAATACACTGTGAGGCTTTCTGTATGATACAACTTGTGGCTTTGGGTGGAAGGAAATGTCTTTCACAGGTGTTTACATGAGAAAAAACCCTTCATACCAACCTCTGAAGACCCCAATGATACTTGAAATGAAATGAATATGTCGCTGTTTAGGTTTACCTTAAAGGAACACACCACTGTAGACTAAAGCATGTAATGTTGACACGTTTCAATATCTCCGTTTGTTTCCTGTCCTTTGTGTACAATATAATTATCAACTGCAAATAGTTGATAATAGTTAGACAATGATTGATCTTTCTAAATGGACATTGTGCAAAGTTGTTTGTTTTTTTATTTGTTCAATCGGGTAAAAACGAATTGAGATGAAATCTCTTTTCCAATTGTGACCTGGCCAAGAAGGCAGCAAAGTAACACGTCAGCACACGTCTATTTCATACATACAAAAAAACTTGAACCTTACAAATGAGGTTAAATATACACAGATGGTGTATAACACCTGCAGACAAAAAGGCATCAAGACATAAATAAATTGTTATGCATATGCATTTAGGGCAGAGGTTTTCAATGATGTAGAACTGAAACTGTTTCAGGAGCAGTTCAGTGAATGGAAAGTGAAAAAATATCATATAAGTTATCAAAAGTGTCTCACATAGAATAGCCCAAATGTGTGTGATTTGGTTAAAGAGAGTTCAGAGTGGTTTTGGCGGATTTTACTGGTTTCCCCAAGTCCGAAACTAATAAATGCCTGAGCTCAGACCTTCTTTAATGTATTTGTTGTAGTCTGAAGTGCTGAAGGCTTTCTTGGCTCAACTGTTGAATGTCAATGAGATCAAATAACATTATCATGATCCTTTCGGCATCCAGGTATTGAGCAAAACTAAGCAAGTAAACTAAGGCTGGCTGAGAGGAGGCCCTCGGTTTTGAAAACCCCTAATTTAGGTTATTGATGTTGTAAAAAAAGGTATTATCTGTGCAGGTGGAAACCTCTGACATTTCAGACTTCACATATGTTTCGCAACTAGTGAGGTTCGTTTTTGAATCCATACAATAGCACATGAATGCAACATTCCTCCCTGTGAAGCTTTTGAATGCTAATTATCTGTATTCAGCTGCATTAACACACAAAGTCAGTGTAACTTTCACAAAGTGGAGCATTGAGGATTCTAGTGGATTCTCATACTGCACTAAACTGATGGCTGTGCCAGGAAGGTGCAACTCAAACCTGCACATGAGAGAGAGTAAGTACAGGGAGCCAGCTGCAGAGACAAGAATACAGTTTGATTGTGTACATACTTGTGTTTTACCACATTATTCAATGCGCTGCCCCCACGAGCCACACTTGCAGCAGCCTTGATCAATGTATCCTCCACGGTTTCGTATGATATCTTACAAAAAGTGATTTTGTTATTTTTCATAGGTGAAAACAGGCTGCTTGATCACAAATCTGCTGAATAAGCTCACTTCTGTCCCCTGGTGGATATTAGAAACATAACAGATTTGGTTTATGTGTGTGTATTTGAGCTGAAGCCTAAATGTTAATTACCTGCCCAGTGTCTTGCCTGAGAAAGGTGATAAGAACAATTTATGTGACCAGTTATTGCTTAAATGATTTTCATTATCAGGTTATAACGTTGGCTGCTTACTGGAGAGAAAAACAAGTGATTATAGTTGATTATTTTCTGCATGCCTGTCGTTTCTTAGTTTTTTTTAATACATTATCTGCAAGACAATGCGTGCGGGTCAGTGATTGTAATGCTAAAGGGCTCCTAGAGGTCAGCAGTTGGTTGCTGCTTGGATAAATTATAAGGGCTTTTAAACAAAGGTATGAGCATGAGCCCTGTGGTTTGTACCTGCAATGAAAATAGACTCATTGGAGAAGTGGGTCCTAAAATAATAATATACTTATTTAATTTTAGAATTTCCCTTATTTGCATTACCATAATAAAGCAGAGAATTGCCAAGGCAGATTGTACACTGTTTACAGTGTAAATATAATAATTTAGATGTAAACAGGATGACAAATGGTTTGCCAGGAAATATACAGAATACTATGATGAATGACAAGCATATAGAAATACTTGACCAAAAATATACAAAGAAGAATATATATTATGATATTTATTTTAATAATAGTTTCATTTGTATGCAGGTTGTAGTATAGTCATGCTGTCTTGACTACGGTCTAAGCTTTGGCCTATCAGTCTGTTAGAAAATGTATTTCTCCGTTTCTGGACCCTCATAGTTCCCAGTTAATCCAACTTTACTTTTATTTTTGTAATAGACACATAGATACAAAGTTTGAGGCTGAGAACCTCGTGACCAGCTGGGCAACAGGACGCATAACTTTGTGATTCCAACAGCTGGATTTAATATTATTTTTATTTTTTTTACAATTTTATTTTTATTTTTGTAATCCTAATTAAAAGTAGAAATTGTGCTTTGTTGTGTTTCCGCTGACTCAATGATGTTGTTATCAGTATGCACAGTTTCAGTTGAGTGGTTCTTTCTCATAGTATTTGGTTTATCAGGACGGTTGGGTAGCTTCTCACACATAGATCGTTGTTAGGGTCACATTTAGATAGTCAAATGTTTAGATTTAAAGATCACAATCCCTTTACTCCAGATATCAGGGGAATGAGAGACTCACTAGCTGTCCTTGGTTTCAGGGCCTATATTGTATCTTATGGTATTTAATAGTTATAATACCATAAGTCTATCAGCCTTACTTATATCATCAATACTGGTGTCTTTAAATACTATGTTCTGGTCAAATGAAACCTTTGGCCTTCTGTTTGAAAGAAGTGCACATTTTCCATCGAGCTGTGAAATATGTCAGTCATATTAATATGGCTGGCCAAATATTTAGACATTTGAGTTTGAGAACTCACAGCTGAAGTTCATTTGCTGAAAAGATGATCTATCCAGTAGGTATTATTCAAAAGAAGCACATACTTGGGTATTTGGTTCTTTATTCTAGCTCCTGTAAGCCATGTCACCACCAGGTGTCAGTGAAGTCCAGTGGATCTGGGGGAGTCGTGTACTGACTGGGCAGATATGGGGTGAAATCACATCGTAGATTTAACCAAAAGCAGTGTGTAATTGATTGAGAGCTAGTTTAGCTCAAATATACAGTTAGTTTGTATAAGGTTTGAATAGATTAAACTATAAATGAAGTGAATAAAACGCAATTCCTCATTAAGGATGGATTAGACATCCTGCGTCAGTCTTCACCTCAATACAGGTCTCTGGCTATATGTGTGACTTCACTGGTGCTGCCAACACGGACAGGTGTGACAGGCCAACCCCATCCTCCCTGAAATAATTAAATGTACAAAATATGTATTGCAAACAACATTTTTGTCTTTCTGCTTTAATTCACGAGTTAAAGACACAATCAATTACTGTTTCATACTGTAAATTAGGGTCTAGTCCCATATAAAATTGACACGATTGAATTGTATAATTTTCCTTTTTTTAATTTTATATATACTATATATATATAATTCAAACTTCCTACACAAGCAATGTTAATAAATCTTCTACATCATTAGGAAACATATGCCCTGTGTTGTATAATAGGCACGTCAGTTCATTTTGAGTCCTGTCTTGTGTTTTACATATTCGGTGGTGGTTCCTTGGTGGATTGTGCCTTTAAATATTAACTATAAATGTAGAATTCAACAATAAAAACCTATATTAGGTAAAAGGCCTGCATGGGAAAGATTTTATGCATGGTTCTTGGGCAGGAACAGGAAGTGCGGTGGAAAGGCTCAGGAAGACACACCCTCTGCTCCCCGGGTGTGAGCAGCAGGAACTTCCTCTTCAGATATCATCATTCAGATGTATAATTCACGCACACGTATCTGTGTAGATTCTTGTTCGTGTGGTTTTATTTTTGTCCCAGCAGTACCACAGCAAACATGCCCGTGCGGACCCACTGTGGGGCGGTGTGGGTAGTATAACCCACAGTAATCCATCTGGGCCCAGGAGCTACCAGGACCACAAAGTCTCTGGTAGATTGTTTTCCTTGTGGGCCAGGCCTGGGCCCAGGGAGCTTGCTGGAGACTGGTCAAGGATCAACAAGTGTCAGCACAGAGTATAAGGAGCACAAAAATATCTGTGTTTTGACCGGAGGAAGGGCAGGAGCGGTTGAAGCAGCATTCAGTAAGCCATTCATGAGCGATTTCTGCTTTTCCAGAGGTTTTTTTCCTGCTCTCCAAGGGAGTGTCAGCACAGAGTAGCAGAACCACAGAATCTCTGACTGGTCTTTGGCTGCACACAGCACCACAGCAGAGTGGGGTCTGTCCCAGAGTGAGTGGGTGACTGACTGATGAAGTTACACATTTGGTCGGTCCAATGTTGGAGTTTCCCTATTGGTCGTTGCTCTTTCAAAATGAATAGGCACAACATTGTTGCTCTGCCTCAACTACAGAGTGCACTATCTTTCTTTGAAGTCAGAAATAGGTGGGGCACCCCAGGAGCTCACCTGGTGGAGCAGGTGCTCCATCTACTGTGGCTGAGTCCTTCACAGTGGCACAGGTTCAACCTTTGCTGAATGTTGTCCCCTCTCTCACTCTCCCTCTTTTCTATCTATATTTGACTTTACTATCTAATAAAGGCAAAAAGGCCCAAAAAATTATCTTTAAAAAGAAAAAGGTAACTATAAATGATGCCGTAGACTCTGTACATGAGAAATAAAGGTGCGAGGAAACAAATCGGCTTTCTAGAAAAATGTTGTGTGGTAATAAATCCTGAACATGTGACCGGGTGATAGAAGATATTCCCCTGTAGCCAGCTGGGATTAGGAGATTGATCAATATATAGGCAGCTGTCATCAATGGGAGGAGGGGGCAGTTAGAGGCCTGAAGGTATGGCGATGGAGATCTATTGGTCTGAAGCTGACAGCTACTGCAACAGGGAGAGCCAGGAGGGAGAGCGATACCTAACTGTAGGGATGGCTGACATCCTGCCACAGGAAACTACAGCAAACCTCAATGAAAAACAACAAGGGTGTTATTTTAGAGTGACGTTGCCATTTCAGTGTTCAAGAGTGCTGATACAGCCTACTTTGTATTTGGCTTTCTGTCTCACTTGCTATTTTATTCAAGCATTTTCTTTTTTTAGCCTCAGACAAACTAAAAGTATGTTTTTCTCGTTCCATCATTCTGATCGGGTCTTCCATCCGGCCCTGATGTTTTCACTGATTGATGTAGTGCTTTACAACACACTGAACATATAGTGTTTGTGGGTGGAGAGGCCCCTTGACTGTGTGCCCCCCCAGTTAAAATCCACGTGGAGCTGTGTTTGGAGACTGGCCTTCAGACTGTTCACATTACAGTGACACAGTTTCGGACCAGGCTGGTAGGCTTTTAATGTAGAACTTTTGCTGAATTATTTCTGAGAATGCATAATACATGATCCTGAGAAATCACGAGGGAGGGAAGGGGGGGGGGGTTGTAGTGGGAGTGAGAGAGAGGAAAAGAAGGGGGCATGTGATCTCTCCAGCCCCCCTTTACTGTCTCAGTCTACCAGCAAGTATTCCATTGCTTCATCCCCTTTTCTCTCTTTCCCTCTGTCACATCATAAATTCACAGGTTTTATTCACTGCTCCCTCTCACTGTCCTACCCGTCCTTGAGAAGTATCTGGGCTCCAACAGTACTACTGTAAGTCATTCTCATTCATAGGACTGAATACGATTAGAGAGGCTGTGTTTTGGCTACAGATTAAGCCACTTATCACCACCAAGGTCTTTGAAACTGTCCATGTAGAAACACCCTTGAATAAGACCCTTAACTTCTTCAGACTGTCTCGCCCTCTGACAAAACATATCCGATGATTACATACCGTGTACAGTAATCCGCTGTGTGTCATGTGGCCGTTGCTATCTACCAAAAAGAATGTCCTTATTGTTGTAGCATTTACTTAAAAGATAAAAAAATGTAAAAAACCTGATAAAGGAATCAAGTCTGTCCATGATGTGAAGACATCACTTTGGCTCTGATTAGTCTGGCCATATTTGACTGCTGCACATGTCTCCTTTCATACAAATTGGCTGTGATTTGATTTGCCTCCTCAGTAGGTTATAAATGGGGTTGCATTATCCCAGCTTACTGGCCATGTTTCGTCTGAAATGAGATGTAAGTTGGCCCTGATGTTGAATGTCACACCATTGTTGTAGTTTATTTAGGACTGGCCTCAGAGGCGAGAGCAGATGTTCGCTTTTATGGTATGTGAAACAGCGGTGTCAGGGTCAGACTTCGATGATGTTGCACAAACACTGTCTTTCCAATTTACTCTGAATGCGATAGTAAATGAGTGGGACTAATATTTACAGTCCCCACTCTGTTGTTTCCTCCTGCTGATTGTCTTCAAATCGATACCAAAGAAGAGTGGAGGTGGGGCGGAGGAAGAGCAGTCTTGCATCTTTGATGAAGAGTGATACTGTGAAATTACAGTGGAGTGTGTTACTATTCTCCTCCGCACGTTTGATGGGTAAAAACTGTTTTTGAGGTGTAGCGTGTATGAGCAGGATTCCCATTATTAAAGCTACAATAGCAGTTCAATGATGAAAAATATCTGCTGAGTCTTTTCTTTGTACTCTCCTGCATTTCAACACATTACCTTGGAAACAAGAACACACTGTGCCATTGATGTAACACAGCTGAAGCTAGGCTCTACTCAACTCAATTGTATTCATATATCACAAAATCACACATTTTCCTAGAAGTATTTACAATGTTTACAGCATACGACACCTGCAGTCCTTAGACCCTCTATTCAGATAAGGAAAAACTCCCCCAAAAGAAACCTTTAAATGGGGAAAAATAGAAGAAACCTGAGGAAGAGCAACTGAGGAGGGATCCCTCTTCCAGGATGGACACACATGCAATATACTGTAGTGTGTACAGAAAAGACCAACATTGTAAAAGTATGAACAATCAGTACTCCATGATTGTTCATACTTTTACAATGTTGGTCTTTTCTGTACACACTACAGTATATTACATGTATGTCCATGTTGTTCAAGGTTGTACATTTTACAATTCAAACCTATAAAATGACAGCTTTGCTAACCACGCTGCAGTGAACTGTCCTCCATTTATCACTGTCTGCTGATGATTTTCATCCTAACAGGATTTTATTTGTGGAAAAGAAAAATAGAGGGGTGCAGAGACCAGATGAAAAAAATTAAATAAAATCTAAGCTATAAGCTCAGGACAATTAACACAAGCTTGTTGGTATGATGTAAAATATGTTCCTACAAGATGTTTTTTTTCAAGAGGACACTGTAGCATTTTAGTGATCAGCTCCCAGTCTCTCTAGCGACCTCTTACGGTCCATACGGTCGAGGGTGAGTTTGTGACATATGTCTGTGAGTGAGTTACAAGCTCTAAGCAGTTCTCACATCAAAGATCGGCTAATGTTGGATTTGTTTACCCCTCTATTAAAACTATAGAGCTTAAATTGCATAAGAAATGCTCCAATGTTTGTTCTTGGAACTCACAAACATTAACTATGATCTGTTTTCTAGTGGGGACATGGTGCGCGCGCACGTCTGATAGACTCAAACTGTGAGTGCGCGCGCGAGATTCTGGGTTTAATTGTACGTGCACGCGCTCATGTGAACATGCGTTTCGGGGCTCATTGCGATTGCGCTCTCTGCGCCGTCTTGAATTTGTCCCGCGGACGCATATGAGAGGGGAAGCTCTCCCGTTTGCAAGCACTGCAAAAGTGAGCGTGACTCGAGACGGTGCGCACAGCGGAGAGTCCACAGAAGCGGACGTGCTGAGCGAAACACATTGTTGAGGGCAAGGAGACGAAAGTGCAAGCTGCAAACATACACGGCAGCAGCAAACCTCCAGCACAAGTCCGCATTTCCAGTTTTTTTGAGCACACACCTCCAGAAGCCTTATCGGGGGAGGTCGCGTGCGGCGCCGTCTGCTCATTATTTGCCCAGCACGGCTGCTGCCCGGCTTCAGACGCTACCGTGCGCTCCGGTGATGGACCAGCACTGGTGACCAGGAAAAGAAGACTAGCCGCCCTGGACGTCAACAAGTGCACCGTGCTTTGAGAAAATGGGCTGTTTTTCCATTGAGGAGAGGAGGGCATTGCTGTAACACCGGCGGATCATGGCAGGGGTACACGCTTCAGATGTTGTGTCGGGACATTTTCTGGATCCTAACATCGGCTCCCCGCCTGCCCAGGGCGCGACCGATACAGCGGGAATCACCGGCGAAGCGGCCGCGTTGACGCTCACCGGTACCCGGGCGTACCTGGAGGTGTCGGCCGCTGCCCACGGGTACGGGGCCGAAGGAGTTTACACCAATGGACGGTACAGGGAGCACGGCAGTCCAAGGATCGGGAGTGGCAGCCGTGATCATTCCGCCGAGAGAAGTCAGGGAGCTGGGAACATACCCTGCGGCATCATGAAGGTTGGTTGGTTGAAACACTTAATTCTCCTTGTCAATGATTGTCAAGGTGACACAAGCGGAATTTGCTCAGCGACTGTGCCACATTATAGCGTCACAAAACAAGAAAAGGCTGCACAAACGTGTAGTAAGCCCAGTTACCTAAACTGTACTCCAGACACTTCCAGGGGTCCTTAGAGTTCCTCTGGGTCCCAACACAATGCGAATTAAGATGCTTTTATTTGAGCAACTCTCAGTAGAAGTTAAGCACAACGAGGTAATGAAGAGGGGATTACCCCGAATTAAATTGCATGTCCCCATAATAGCAACAACACGCGAATATAATACACTTATCAAGAATAACTAATGCTAAAATCGTTCCTTTGGCCAGGCTGTATTTTGGGTTCTTCACATGTGATGTCCCTGCATATTGTGTGTCAAACACACTGATGGAATAAAAAGACACTTTGGCAT
The DNA here is from genome assembly GCA_943590825.1 of Bovichtus diacanthus. Lineage (NCBI taxonomy): Eukaryota > Metazoa > Chordata > Actinopteri > Perciformes > Bovichtidae > Bovichtus > Bovichtus diacanthus. Next base: position 3,460,802 of record CALSBV010010309.1, read on the forward strand.
GCAATCAGCCTGCTGTAATCATCTTGATGAATTAATATTTTTTGACAGAGATCCTGAACTCCTCATGCAGGCTGCATCTTTAATGTCAGTTCAAACTGAAGCAAAAGTAGCCTGAGAATCTGCATTCTTTGGATTCATTCGCTACAGCTGCAGTTACAGCCAATAGTCATTTTTAGAGACTTGTAGCGTATTTGTGATCTTTTTAGGTTTAGATTTAGGTATAACTATAACATTCCTGAGAATGTATTGCAAGAAAAATACATTTTAGTATAGTTGCAGGTATAGTTGTAGAAGTAATAGCAGGTATTGGTGAAACAGATGGTGCACAGAATTGAATGTGCTTTGAAACTTTTGCCTGACATAAATCTGATTTGTGGGAAAACTCGCTCTTTCAGTAATGGCTGGTGTGATGTTAATATTTTGAATGGTTTCCCAGCTCTCATTAGTGCTCCCATTACTGGAGGTTAATTAACTGGTCTTTCACACACAGACATAGTCAAGCTGGCAAGTTTCCTCTTAGATTTATGTAATGTTACCCCATGATATGCTTTTAAGTGCACAAGTATGCATTGGTTTTACAACACCGAGTGCAACCCGTCAGCATGACGGACCGCATCATGGGGTCCATGGTGGAGATACAAGTATCGCGTAGGTGGGACACACTGGAGAGCTTCTGTCATATCAGACCTAGTTTGCTTAGCAACTGACACAAAACACTGGCTAATTCTTTGTTACTCCCATTATTAGATTCCCTTTGGATGTGGGCAAACACAGTGCATCCTCCCACAAACTTCATGCATGTTTGCATGGACACAGACACTGACTTTGGGGTTTTCAACGCAATAGAATCTAAATAAAAGTGGAATTCTGGCTGTTTTCATCATGTAAACATTTGTTCTTCATAAAAAAAATAAAAAAAAGAAATCTTGACATATCACATGTCTTGAAAGCCCTAAATCCCTCCTCCTTACACAACATTTAGTCCACCTCGGTGAAGCTCATGAGCAAAACGTGACAGAAAAGCTGTCGGGGATTGTGCTGTCTAAATGTGATTGATAAGAAATCTTCAAAGACTGATTCTCTGTATATCGTGTTCGTATACCGTTAGAAAGTGATCCCGCTGAGCTTCGCTGGGGCAGTGTGATGAAGCGCAGCAAATTCCTATGTATTGTCTCCTAGAATAACCAAGGACTGCTCTAAAAATGAGTTAATCAGCGGCGATGCACGAACCCATTAACTGTACCTGAGGCCGTGTCGATGTGTAGTTTCCATAACCGAGCTGTGATCTCACCACACTGGAAGGAAACAATCTGTGTGATGTATTTGGATGTCAGATGAATCTGCATACTGCAGGTATTTGAGTGTATTGAATGACAGGAAAGGTTTTTGGACTCATGTCAGACTCGAGTTGCGCGTGACCCTCTACAGTTGCATTTCATGACCCCAGTAGTGATCCATTATACTCTCTCTGAGAAGTGCAGACATTTCTACGGCTCGTCTTCTTAAGTGAAATGCAGGATTTTTGACTGATCACTTAACTGATGCAGGGAAACTGTAGGCTGTTAAATTGTGCACAGCTGGTGGAATTCCCTTCTTTTCTGTTTCAGATACACTTCAGACAGTTCAAACACTTCTACAGATATTAAACTATTATTAAACTACTGACTTTTAAAGGAATTTTTATAGACTTTCTTCCAAACACACCAGCAGTCTAACATCTCCCTTTCGGGTGCAATTTTGAGTAGATAGTAGTAGTAGTTCTTCAGCTATATCTTGTTAGCAGTTACTCTGTCTTTAGTCATCTCATGTTGGCCTTATAGAGCAGGTTTGAGAATTTAAATACATTCAAGGTGAAACCGAGCCTGAAATACTGTATGTCATGTACCATTCGATACTGTCTCATGTTCAGCAGGTGTGTCTAAGAACGGTTTCATTTCCCTGAGCACCTCTTCATTGCACACTATAGTCATAAAATGATCCGTACTGTTTGAGCAGAGCATGGTGGGAAATCAGGTCAGCCATTCTGTAGAGTTGCTTGATGTATAGCTTCAGCACAGCCAGCCACACTTGAGCCGTGTGCATGTGCGTGTGCGTGTGTGTGTGTGTGTGTGTGTGTGTGTGTGTGTGTAAAAGGTGAAGGGGCCACGGTTTCATGGGATTAGGGAAGCAAATGAGCAATTACTGCACTGCATTACCTCATTAACTTGGCCCTCAACAAGCAAATCTTAGAAGAGTGGAGTTTGTGTGTCTGTCCCTTAAGCGGGGAATGCAACTTTGTCCTCTTGCCATTTCCTCAGCGGGGTGACAGTGTCATGGTGGAGAGGCTGCAGAGTGGCTAGAGGGGGGTTTGTGATGCAGCCTTGTTATGTAATGCTGGACTGTGGACAGCTGCAAGGCCGGCTCCAGCCTGGCTGCTGGGTGGACGGAACTGACAGCCAGCACAACTAGGGAAGGAGCAGGACTTTATCAAGGGTGACTCTATTACATTTTATTATTATTGCATCTCTCCCGAGCATTTTTGCCATATCTTTCCTTCCTTCTTTTATTCACCCCCCCTCCATCTGCATTCTGTTGAATCCTTAACCTTAACAGCAGATTAAAGGTCAAACTGTTATTTTCAGAGATCTGCAAAAGAAAAAATAAACAGTTCAAGGTTGGGTTAAAATAATCCAAAAAGAAGGAAACACATCAATGATGTAACACCGTAAAGGTCCATCAGAAAGGAAAATCAATACAGATCACACGATTATCGTGCTGTAAGGTCCTCTCTCCCATGCATCTTCGCACTCTGGCTCCATGAGTGGCAGGGGATATTAATCCATCTTCTTCTTCATTACCTCATATAATACATTTCAGCCAACATGACCCATTGTGCCCCTCATCAGCTCAAGAGTGTACTGGGATGCTCAATAGGAGACATGCATGATTGGCTTATGAAGGGGTCAATCCTGTTGACTGAGAGTGAACGCTGTAGACGGAGTGACAAAGAGAACATCCTAGAGGAGGTACTTTGATTTTCAATCAGTCTAAAAGGCAAGAGATTCAACTAATTTTTTTATTTAGGTCAACTAAATTTGGTATCTCTGGTTTAAAGGGAGATTGAGAAAACCCTGTTCTTATTTCTTAAAGGACAGAACATTCCTGGGTTAAAAACAGGCTACATGGTGACGTGTTGGTACACTTGCGTCTTCAAACCTGCCTCTGGTGAAGTGATGCATAGAAACGGGGCATAAAAAGTGATGTCAAATAAGCTCAAGCGCTGAAATGTTCTTTTATAATCTCAAAGTCATCCTCCTCCATTCCCTGACCAATATAAATAGAGAAAGCAGTTCCGCACCACCTCTGGCCCTGATAACAGCTCCCACGCATCGTGCCAGAGACTCAACAGAGGACCAGTATGTCCCAGTGTTAAAGCTGACACGAGTGCCCAAGCTTGATGGGTGGATGGTCTTTTCTATGGTGCATTACTGTTCATCCCACAGGGGAGAGATTGATATCAGGGCTGGTCGCTTGGTCATTTTATCCGAATGTTCCTAGAATCTGGAGGATTTCTTCACTATGACAGCAGGGTACATTATCGTATTAAAAATATCTTTCCCCTAGGAGGTGGAATAGTAATAGTGGAACTTGTTATAATGTGAAGGTGTACTCTGGCACCAAGGCATTGATTCTACACGTAATAATAGACCCTGTGATAAGAATTGCTCACTGTGCTCCAAATTTGTAGTGTGGCTTTAACTGTGATGGAAATTGGTCAAGGCACCCACAAATATGACTTTTTCTCTTATTTTAAACAGCAAATAGTCAGTTATTGCAAAGCATGTGATGAAATGGAGCTGCCGTTGCATACATTTGTATACGTACTAACATATAGACTTATGCAAATACAAAGGAAAAAGCCCGTTCTTCTGCACAGCATGTTTCCAACTCCTACATCATTTCCCCAACACCACTTTGGGTTTGCCCAGACCTCTCATAAACCACCATTTGCAACCAAATGATGATGTTATTTCCTCATTATCCCCATCGTTTAAGCTCATTTGAGTTGGACATTATATTGTCCAAAAAGAACATTACATTTGTTGATGTCTGCTGAGCAAGATGAGCTTGATACATTGTTCAGTAGTGGCTGAAATATTCGTCCCCTGTAGCCTGCAGATGCTGTCCTGCATATTGTAGTTTAGTATGTTTAAGGCAGGTGTAACTGCATGGCCTTTCAGTTATCAATGGATGCATTCAACAATTACAAGTGCATGTCTTTGTTTTCACTTTTAAGCAACAGCAACAAATTGATTAGAATCAAATTTCATAGTTTTGGTGAAGTGTCTCAATGTCAGCAGTGGCACCTGAAAAAACAACAACACAATAATAATAATTGATTTTTGACTCACGGTGAATGAAGAATAAGTAATTCAGTGTTTTTCTTAAGTGACATTTCAAAGGTTTATTTAAAAACCTGCGTAGAAACGTAGCTGTGTGGGATCCGTCAGACAGGAACACGCTGAGTTAAATGTCTGTCCCCTGATGGATCCCACTGTCAGGCTGCTCTGCTTCTATTGTTTAGCTAATGTGAGATTTAGCTGATCCTTTGGAGGACTGAGGACACCTCAGTACGAGCCTGAACTTATGACATTGATTACATTTAGTGGGATCATCTGAGAAGATGATGATGATGATGATGAGCATTTAAATAAGAGGGTATGCACGCCTCACTGCTCATATCACAGGCTTTACGTAGATTAAGAGCTCCCTCCAAAAACGTCATCCAAAGTAATAGAATATGGATAGAGATCCAAAAAGTTAGAATAACATGCACATCTCTTTCAAGGATTTTAAAGTCATTCTCATGCCTCCTGCAGCAGCACCCCCGAACTGAACGCTTGGATATTTTTGGAAAACCGAGATCTGCACTGCGTTGAAAAGGATGAATCAGAAGATGTGAAGTGGTGATTACGGACGTCTGAGGCTGCTGAATCATTGCTTGCTCTCTTGGCTGCATCTCTCTAAGCAGCGATCTGCAAAATACAAACATCTCAACTAGACCTCTTTGCATCTGAATCCACAGCTTAGTGTCAGACAGGGAGCAAAAGCATCAACAGTTTTCTAAAGGTCACTCACCCACAGAGAAACACTGAGCTCAAGAACCCCAAATACATTCCTGGGACAAGAGTGATTAACATCTCAGTGGAGTGAATTCAAACAATGACGAGCTGCGATTTATGTAAATTTCACGTTTTGTCTTGTCTTGTCTCTCCAAAATGTCTTATCACTTGACTCTATGTCGGATCAGAGCAGAGAAAGGAAGGAGGGAAAAATCAAATGCGTCAGTCATAGTCTGAGTTTCTATTGGAGACACGATATGGAGGCTCTGTGGAGGTTTTGAAGCTTGGTTTCAAACAACAGTCATTTTTGTGAAAACCCCTGGCATAGTGTATTAGGGATGAGACTTGAAAAGAAGTGACCCCTTTTTTACCTGTAGCTACAATTTCGAAGCACTAATGCTAATTAGCAAACACTAGACTAAACTAACTGCTACTACAGGTCTGATAAGGATTTGGTGTATTTGACTTCCCTTCACTCTTCCCTTGTTGTGAGATGAGCTTCTCTCTCCTTGTGGCCGCTATCCGTCTCTAGTTTCATGGGGGTGGGGTTGTCCAAATTTGACTTCTAATACTTCCTCCTGCTTTAGTCCGTTAAAGGATAATGACTTAAGCTGGAACCTGAATTACCCTTGAGTCAAATTGGGCCCCAGTCCAAAACAGCTCTTTAAAACAAGAACAATTGATTTGATTGGACAACACCAGGTTTGTGTTTGGGGTGATGCCTTATCTTGATGATCCTTGCGTGATGACACCGCATCGGGGGCAGGGTTCATGTGTGGTCCTCGTGACGAATGTCGACATTGGTTTGACTAATAGATGATACCAGAAGGCTCACCCAGAAAAGCTGTTGTCATGTCAAGGACATAAGTAAGGATGAGTAACATTCAGATTTGTCACGCTGGATGTTTCCTGGGTTCATCTGGGATGGAGTAGCAGGGGTCCAATGGATGACTAGGACAATATGTCTGTGAGAGATCTGGCCTTGCTCTGCCATGTTTTTTCTTGCCTGTAGAACATGTGGCACATCCTCTCAATCACATTTTTGTTGCTCTTGTTAATGTGCAGTAAGACAGAAAAGGAATGTAACAGTGCACTCAGAAGAGGGCTGTGTGACTCAGGATGATGAAACCATTTGCAATCATTAAAAGCAGTTTAACAAAATAAAAAGAAGTTGCGTGTACATTTTTTTAAAACATTGCCATCTAAAAGCAATTTGAAATGTGTAAAAGCCCAACAATCCATTGTGGGATCAGGAACTATTTCAACATTCAAGGCTATGGCCCGATTTTCATGAAACTTGGTGGAAGGGTGCAGTGTCAGCCAAGGACAAACCCATTCATTTTGGGAGCGGATTCGAATCACAGGGAGGATGCGTTTCATTTTCGTTAACATTGCGCGATAGGGCATTTGTCCTGCTTTCATGTGGTATCAGAATAAACGGAATAATGAGTTTCCAAGTGGGAGAATTCATGGAAACAGCCATCAATGCGCTGTTTAAACGCTCTGACCAATGAAATACAACACATCTCCTTTGCTTGTGAAAACACCGAAGTCAGAAGAACGACTTCCCAACTTGTGAAATGGGAACTTCTGAGGAGCACGTGAATGCAGCATTGGCCTTGGCCATTCTAGTCCTTTTTTTTTTATTTTGCCAGGACGTGTTGCACTCGTGCCTCAGGTTTCACATCCTGTTATATTACAAACTTAAGTGGAAATCCTAGGTTTTCTCCAGATAATCCCACCGACAGGAAGGAAACACAGGAAATGTAACCGGCTCTTTTTCTTTGGGTTTCTTTCATTACACAACTTAATTAAAAAGAGCAGAAACGGATGGTAACAGGTAAAACCAGCTTTAGTTACTCAGACAGTCAATCTGTTAGGTTTGGCCTGCCAGAGTGAGCGCACCGTCTTCACGTCCGCACCATTTTATTCTTCTGTTCCTCCTCCTGCTGCTGCTGCACAGGGTGGTCTGGTGCAGCTATCTCTGCGTCATAACAGGGAGAGAACGATTAGTAGAAGAAGGAGCGTTGTGATGGATGAATTAGGACGTGTGTGTAATGTGTGTCTCTGTGCACGTGTGTGGTCATTTTCAATCACAGGCACCCTGATATTGAAAGTGACAGCGGTGAATTTTAATGGTGAACATTGCGGCATTCTTGTAGTGCTGGTGCTACAATGGCTTTTCTTAATCGCAGCGGAAGACTAAATGCATCATATCTGCCTTCTGAAAGAATACAATAAGATGAGGGAAAACCTCTAATGGAGGAGAAGACCAGAGAATTGCACGAGGAAGGAAGTGATGCAATTTGACCATATGACCTTGTGGGTGGATCTGCATTAAGGCATGCCAGAGAGGATGATGTTAGACTCAAACACACAGATACAGTAACGCCTAATAATATTGAGTCACGCATGTATATGTGTAGACGTGCAGGCCATCATCAGTGTGTTTCAGACGTAATCATGGGCAAAAACAGTTCTCCTGCAGATAAATAAAGAAATAAAATATTGATTGCAAGTCACAGTGATCTGTACTTTAAATTTTAACTGGAAATACATACGCTTGCACTTTTTTTGGTATTTTCACCACAGGTCAAATACTGTGGTTATGTAAGAGTGTAAGGTTTGTGTTTGGAGGTTTGAACTTCCATAGATTGGAGCGGAGACTTCTCTTGTGGAGCTACTGAAAAAACCCTCTGACTTTTTTATGCTGTCTGGTTTCTAGAGTTCTTTCTCCCTCGTCAGTGTGGATGCCAGTGTTGTACCTGGGTTCTGTCTGCTATATTTGCTTTCGTTTTTTTTCCTCGTTGCGTTCTTCCACTCTTGTGTTCTGTCTAACCTCAGAACACCATGTCGAGACCCAGCCAACCACGAACTCCGCTTATTTATAGACGTTATAATTGCGGGTCTGATCTTATACTCACGCATTGTGAAAGCTGAACAACACAAAGTCTCTTGTGTTTTTTTTGAGTTCCACAAAGCCGAGCAGCCTGCTGTGTTTGCAAGGTGTTGTTGATAGACGTGATGATGAGATTATCTTTTCATCAGTTTGGAGCTTTCAGTCACGTAGCTAGCAGTGCTCGCTGTCAAACCCCAATACTGTTTTGGCACAAACTGAAATGTGTCTGTATCACAAACTTTCAAATACATTAAAGGTTTATTTTCTACTTTATTCTTTGCTTTGGTTCTATATATATATATATATATATATAATACAATCAGCAGAGACTATTCTCTTTAAAGTCAATATTGCTGTAGAAAAAAGATACATGCAATATATAGCTACTTTCCTATCTTTTAAATGCTGATTTGTTTTTTCAACTTTTTTATATCTGCAAAGCATCTTAGCATTGTTATTGTGAGCATGTTTCAACTTCTCAGCTCTGGCACAAAGCTGTGGTGTGCCGAGGTACATCCCTACAGAGCCTCTTGAATGGCTTTATGGAACTCAATGCATTGCAAAAGCTTCATGCAAAATGCATTATGTATCATACTGAAAACAACTCACAGAAATATTTCGCTTTGCTAAAAACACAAGTGATCAAGTGCCTTACTTTAGCACTGAGGTGACACCGTTATGAAATGAACCTCTAACCCTGTCTGTATTCAATAACATGGGTCAGTATGGAGACGCTGGTTGTATTCTGATGTCTTTTTACCACTTTGTGTGTTTGATGATAGCCATTGGTACACAGACCTTGCCAGGGATTCACAGATGGGGCCATTTTTCTCTTTGGCCTGGCACAGATGGCACAAGATGAGGACATTTTGGGCTTTTAGCACAGGATCTGAGTTTGTATGTGATTGGAAGGGGATGTAATGTCCGGTTTAATTGTCTTGTTTGATTTGATAATTGACCGTTTTTTTTTGTTGCATTTTGTGTTATTGAAAAACAACCTCACCATGTGCAGAATTTGCCTAGAAAATAAAAAGTTAAAGAGGAAAAGATCATTAAGGTTAAGCCTTCTATTCATGCATTTCGAGGTTTTTTTTGCTTGTTTTTTAAATTTTTTTTATATTTTACTGGTAGTTGTGGTGGTTGCCCACACATTAAAGAAATGTCATGTGCCTTTATTGGTGAGCCATTCTTAAAGGTTCAATGTGTAATTCCGAGCAACCTGCTCCACATAAATAGGGGGCAGTATTTCACCTCTATACTGGGTCCATACAATCTCTAATGTTCATATTTGAGTTTTAGTAGTTTGGCATTTTTACTGTATTCTAATCTATTCTTTATGTTGTGTTTTGCATTTACTCCTGTGGAACGTCAGTCAGTCATTCAGTCAGTCATTCAGTCAATGGGCAAGAAAACCAAAATTTGACCAAACTGCTGAAATTTAGTCAAATTAACACTGCTGTCTAATCTTCACGTGGGGCTGATCCATCTGTGTTTACTGGGGCACTAATGTTAACCGGGGCTGTAGTCCACGTAACGTTACGTTAGTTTTTTTTGTTTTTTAAGTGTCAGAAACTAGAAAATGACCCACTTTGAATGTAATCCAATAAACAAAGTATAAAGCAGACATGGAACATGGCTGTAATATTTACAGCTGTACTTCTTCTCCCTCTGTACTGAGGCAGACTGGAGCTACAGTGACTCACTATCACCTCTAGAGGAACACGTGGTATTACAGGACTGGACGGAGCGCAGCTAGCTGTTGACGATGTTAGTTCATTGTTTTAATGTTTCAATTTTTAATTCTGGCATATCTTACACGTTGAACCTTTAAAGTGCAACACCTACGCAAGCTGAGCATGAGATGGAACCAAATTTACCTCAAATCTCTCACGTTAGACTTTCCTCCTCCACAGGAGATGTTGCTTTTTAAAATATTTACCAGAAATTGCTGTTCATCCCAAATCTTGCTCAGGCCATCTGCCTGGTTAGTTTTTATAGATGTTAAGCTGTTTTTTTCTTGTGCCTTTTCCTGTCATCATTCATGCCGCCTGTGACCCGAGTGTGTGTCGCCCCAGGGTGTCTTTCTGCAGGTTGCAGTGCAAGCTGCAGCATGCCACTCACAAATTCCACTGATGCTCTACACACACACTGCTAGCATTTCCTTTACATCATCAGCTTGTTTCTCTGTGGCTTAAACTGAATACATTATTTACAATGTCTTCTTCCGTGCTTCACTAAATCACTTCTTTTCACATTCTACAAGTGTGTTTTGAGGTCAGTGAGGGAAAGCTCTATGTCTGTGTGGGTGTTCATCTGTTCCGTGCAGTACATGTGTCTAGATGCTTTATGTACTGACAGAGGAAGTCTTGGGTCATCCTTGAGAATAGATAAAATATGGGTTTGGGGATTGGAGGTTTAGGTGCAGGGGTCTCATGCAATCTCAGCTTTTGATCTGCTCTGGACCACTAGTCCACCAGGCCTGAATGTTCTGCCTATCAGTTTGTATATTTATGTTTTCTCTGAAAATATACAGTTTATGTGTGAAGGGGAAGCAGGCTGGGCTCTGCTGTGGATTTGGAGTGAAGGATTTTTATGTGTTCTTTACATTGCATGTGTAGGGGTCTTGAGAGAGATGGTTCCAGACTTTACAGTGGGAAATGTGATACTGTGCAGTGAGCTCTCCCCCAGAACTGGGGAAATAACAGAGGCCATGACGACAGAGTGGGAGTTAATTGATGTCTATTTTCTTGATGAAAATGAAGAAGCATAGTTAAAATAAGGTTCACATTAACATTTCAGATCCATTTGTTTGTAGAATACAATAGAGCAATGTGAAAAAAATGTGGAAAGTGTGGGCACACCTCACTAAAAAAAGGAAATGCGAGATTTGCAGCAAGGTACTGTGCATCAAATCACCACTCAACCACAATCTGCCACTGCAACCATCGCCTTTGCATAAGTGCAACACGGTGGGACAATTGATGCTTGCTAAATGCTAAAAGGGAATGAATATTATTTCCACCACCTCATGTTTATTTCTGCTTCTGTGGCTGCTGCAGCTCCAGCTGAGCTCCTCAGCGAGAAGCAAACACCTTTTTCCCTCACAGCGAGAGGAAAAATGAGTCAGGAAAGGGTCGATAAAAGTCACATAACAGTGACAAAACAACTTGCCCACATGCTTTTAGAACAGTAGAATCCCTGTGGTATCCCCCCCCCACTCCCCCCTCATATTCCTCCCAAAAAAACCAAGATTTCCATATTTGAGCCCTAATTACACTTTACTGCCAACCATTTTTTGTTAGCATACTGTGAGATGGATTTCCTTCCTTCCAGACAGCCATTTGTTGCCTTTTGTGTTCATAGGCTTGATTTCATTACATGAAACATGTCGACTCCATGTTTTTGTCAAAGTTTGTTTGTCATTGTGAGGTAACGTAGTTGTGAGCAGAGACTGATTGAAAAACTCTCCTGGGTGGTCCTTTCAAGGAAACTCAGACCTTTTTGGTAATTCTGGGGAAAAAAATGTTGTCTGAAAATTATAATAATAATAATAAACAAACGGATCTTGTGGGTCGGATGACCAGGGTTGAGTTGGTCCTTACAATAAAACCTTTGAAGTCTTGTAATGTAGGATTTTTTCCCTCAAGTATTTGAATGCATCAACCATGAAGAGTTTTTAAACCCTCCATGCTTGTAAATGCAGTAACAAATGAAAATAATGTGACTTTTACATTTACAAACACCACTTCTTCATACTAGATATTCATACTGTAGTGCATGAATGAAATCTAGTGACTGCCTGGAAGCAAATTATTCTAAAAGTACATGCAAATTGTAGTTAATGGGCAAAAACATACCAAACTACCAGCATAGCCCTTTAATAAGTTCCTAGTGCCAAGGCGTCCTTTTTCTGTGGACACCTTATCAATGCCAATGTAATGTCAGATTCCAATTAGCCTGAACACAGCAGGTCAGTCAGAGTAAGTGGGTACAAATTCTCAGCACAGGGTGACCCATTTATCAACAGCCTTGACAATTTGTGTGAGAAGAGCACCCGTTGTCATGGGACTTTTTTTTAGATAGAAGCAGAGGTGTAGAAGAGGAGGAGGAGGAGGACTGTTCAACTGGTCGGTATCAGGAATACATTTTTATTTGTGTACTTGTACGTACGTGTGTGTGATACAGCGTTGGAGGAATGGATGTACGTACGCACATGAGCAAGTGTAAGTTGGAGTGCATGATTGTTTGATTGTGAGAAAAGGTCAGACACTCATGCAACAGGGAAGTCTGTTTGGTAATCAAGAAGAATTAAGGTCACTGTGTAGCTCTGATTGTCAGTGTGTGCTGAGACGTGTGGGTGGCACAAAGAAAGGGCCAAAAATAAACATAAGAATCTCAATCTAATTAATTGAGAGCTCACCATTGATCCTGATGAAGGATACAGCCGTGCTTAAAGCATCACATCTGACACATTTATAGCTGTTATGTTGGGATGGTGTTCAAATAAGGGTTGCATAACAATGACAGAAATCAACTTCATGCTTGCCATAGTTTGTTAATGAGCAAGGCTCATCATTTTGGGTTTGAAAGATTTAATAGCCTGATCTTTTAAAAGATTCATCGATTATTTATTGTGCCTCACACTACATTACAAAGATATTTGTACGGGGTCAGCCCAGTCCTCACACAAGCGCCGTTTGTCTGTTTGAAACAACTGGGGAGAAAGCTGCCTTTGTCAGTTGGTACAGTTGTGCACTAACTGTAAAAAGAGATTGGTGTTCAACAGGAACTAATGTTCCCCCACATCCAAAGGTTGCCCCATGCTAGATCAGCAATGAGGGAATAACATGCAGATCAATGGCCAGAATGCTCTGTTGCTGCTCACCGATGGGGATAAAAAGAACAGGGAGGAGGAGAGGAGGGGGAGAGAGTCAGTCAGAGATGGTGAGACATATTAAAAGGCAGAGGGATGGAGATGGAGAAATAGAAGAAATTAGAGGGTACTGTCTGTTCTACAGCTATAGGCCATTAGCACCTTCAGTTGGCAGTGATCATGAACAGCGAGGACTGCAGTCTTCTCCCAACAGCCCAGTCACGAAGCAGGACGGGAAAGTGAGACACGTACAGATGAGGGAGCGAGTGAAGGTGGGAAGCCCTAAATGTTGCATGTGCATGCTTCAGTGAAGCCACAAGGGTGCTCCTCCTGTCTTTCTGTCCTTATTTAACCTGAGCTGATTGACAGAAAAGTGTATACCAGTGTAGGCTTTGTCCTCTCCATCCACGAGAGGTTTGAAAAGACAAAGACAGCTTTCTTCCCGGTTGTTCCAAAGAGACACATGCTGCCTGTGTGAGGAGTGGGCTGACCCTGTTTGCCTTGAGAGACTCTCACAAGTGTCTTTGTAATGTCGTGTTCTTCGACAGCGGTAAAGTGCAATATTGAAATGAAGTGTAATAACTGGTTTGTCAGACAAAACAAAACTGTAAGATTGTGTGTCCAGCAGATTGAGAAAGACATACAGTAGTTGTGTATTTTATTTTCTTAATTGCGTGACAACCACCACAATATATTAGTTACACAATGGGTTTAGTACAAGTCATATGAATATGTGTTGAGTTTAGGGCCGCAACTAACAATTATTTTCAATTTTTTTTTAACAACTATGAAAACCCAAAGATATTTAATTTACTATGAGATAATACTGGAAATCTTTTCATTTCAGAAACAGGAAGCAGACAATATTTGACATTTTTGCTTGAAAAAAATACTTGAAACAGTGAATCTATTTTTAAAAATAGTTTCCAATTAACTTTCTGTCAGTCAGCTCTAGTTGAGTCTAAATCAGTAAACTAATGATCTTTTTACGAATATCCAAAAATAAAAACACTGTCTGCTTATGCTTGTAGAAGTCTTATTTTTTCCAGTTTTTAGGTAACTGTTATTGTATAGTTTTATGTTATAACTCTCTCTTTTTTCAAATTACATGTATTTTTTCAATGCACAGCAATCAAAGAGGACATCAAATTAAGAATGTAACAGTGCAGTACAACATATGACAATAAAGCTTTGAATCTTGAGTGACTCTTTGAGGACATTATAGGCAGAGAACAGGACAAAGTAAGCAAAGTAGGCCATGCCTGCCTACTGAAGGCAAATGGAGCAGCCTAATCTCTAAATCAGCCATGTTCTAAGAATTTATTATTTAGAGAATAGATGCTTCAATTCTGATTAGCTGATAACATTGATTTTTCTCACATCAGGAGTGTTTGTTTTCAGGGGTGTGACTGCAGATGAACTAAGATCAAAACTGTTGTTACCAACTGAAGCGGGGCTTCTGAGAAAGTGAGGAAGTATTCCAAGAGACTGCCGAATCTGAAACTGCTCAGTAGGTTTGCATCTAAACGCACCACCCTGAGACCACACGGGTAAAGTTAAAAGTTCAAGCAAGAGAGGTACGGCAAACTTATCCAGTTAGGACTTCACCGAAGGGTCCAAAGTCCAAAAATCAGGAATCAGCAGACAGAGCATATGTCTGGAAGCACATACGTATGACATCTCGCTGAGAATATATGGGAATGGGCCGGTATATATTATATACTGCCAGGCTAATGGAGAAATGGGGCCAAGTGTGCAGGTGGGCGAGGGAGGTCAGGTGACGGGGGTAACTGCAGGTCGGGAGGGAGTGACAGTATCTGAAAGAAAGTCTGCATGTTATCTGTAGATACAGTGCACAGCGTGCAATTTACCTTTGCAGCCTCAATGAATTATAAGTAAGCATTAAAAAAAGCCATTTGCAGCATATACAATTATTTTGAACCTTATTATTTAATAATATCCGAGAACCATCACCTTACCGTGGTGGAGGGGTTTGGGTGCTCCTATGAACCTGAGGGCTGTGTTGTCTGGAGCCTAGTGCTCCTGGTAGGGTCTCCCATGGCAAATTGGTCTCAGGCGAGGGGCCAGACAAAGAATGGTTCAAGAACCCCAATGGCACATCAAAAAAGAGGAGGTGTGACCCTGCCCGGAGGAAGCCCGGGGCCCCCGTCTGGAGCCAGGCCTGGAAGGGGGGCCCGTCAACGAGCGCCTGGTGGCCGGGTTTGCCACGGAGCCCGGCCGGGCATAGCCCGAAGAAGCAACGTGGCACCCCCCCCCCTCTCCATCATGTGGGCCAGGAAGAACCGTTGGGGTCGGGTACATTGCCAGACGGGTGGCAGTGAAGGTCGGGGACCTCGACGGACCAGACCTGGGCGGCAAAGGCTGGCTCTGGGGACGTGGAACGTCACCTCTCTGTGGGGGAAAGAGCCGGAGCTTGTGCGGGAGGCGGAGCGCTACCAGTTAGATCTGGTTGGGCTCTCCTCTACGCACAGTCTCGGTTCTGGAACCGTACTCCTGGATAGGGGTTGGACCTTATTCTTCTCTGGAGTTGCTCAGGGTGTGAGGCGCCGGGCGGGTGTGGGGATACTCACAAATCCCCGGCTGAGTGCCGTTACGTTGGAGTTCACCCCGGTAGACGAGAGGGTCGCCTCCCTACGCCTACGGGTTATGGGGGGGAAAACTCTGACTGTTGTCTGTGCATATGCACCGAACAGCAGTTCAGAGTATTCGGCCTTCTTGGAGACCCTGAATGGAGTCCTCTTGGGGGCTTCAGTAGGGGACTCCATAGTTCTACTGGGAGACTTCAACGCATGGGCAACGATGGAGACACCTGGAGAGGCGTGATTGGGAGGAACGGCCTCCCTGATCTCAACCCGAGTGGTTGTTTGTTATTGGACTTCTGTGCTAGACATGGGCTGTCCATAACAAACACCATGTTCGAACATAAGGATGCTCATAAGTGTACATGGTACCAGAGCACCTTAGGCCGAAGATCGATGATCGATTTTGTAATCGTATCATCTGATCTGAGGCCGCATGTTTTGGACACTCGGGTAAAGAGAGGGGCGGAGCTGTCAACTGATCACCATCTGGTGGTGAGTTGGGTCAGGGGGTGGGGGAAGAGTCTGGACAGACCTGGTAAGCCCAAACGGGTAGTGCGGGTGAACTGGGAACGTCTGGAGGAGGCCCATACCCAAGAGACCTTTAACTCACACCTCCGGCGGAGTTTCTCTGGCATCCCTGTGGAGGTTGGGGGCATTGAGCCTGAGTGGTCAATGTTCAAAACTTCCATTGCTGAAGCTGCGGCGGGAGCCTGCGGCCTCAAGGTCTTAGGTGCCTCAAGGGGCGGTAACCCTCGGACACCGTGGTGGACCGCGGTGGTCAGGGAAGCCGTCCGACTGAAGAAGGAGTCCTTCCGAGATATGTTATCACGGGGGACTCCAGAGGCGGTTGCAAGATACCGACAGGCCCGAAGGGCAGCGGCCTCGGCCGTGACAGAGGCAAAGCAGCGGGTGTGGGAGGAGTTCGGAGAAGCCATGGAGAAGGACTTTCGGTCGGCACCAAAGTGCTTCTGGCGTACTGTCCGGCACCTCAGGAGGGGGAAGCGGGGAACCATCCAAGCTGTTTACAGCAGGGATGGAACACTGTTGACCTCAACTGAGGAGGTACTCGGGCGGTGGAAGGAGCATTTTGAGGAACTCCTCAATCCGACTAATACGCCCTCTTTGATAGAGGCAGGGCTGGAAGATTATGGGGGATCATCAGCAATTTCCCTGGTGGAAGTCACTGAGGTAGTCAAACAACTCCACAGTGGCAAGGCCCCGGGGATTGATGAGATCCGTCCAGAAATGTTGAAGGCTTTGGGTGTGGAGGGGCTGTCGTGGCTGACACGTCTCTTCAACATTGCGTGGAAGTCGGGAACAGTGCCTAAGGAGTGGCAGACCGGGGTGGTGGTTCCCCTGTATAAAAAGGGGAACCAGAGAGTGTGTGCCAATTACAGGGGTATCACACTGCTCAGCCTCCCGGGTAAAGTCTAGTCCAAGGTGCTGGAAAGGAGGGTTCGGCCGATAGTCGAACCTTAGATTGAAGAGGAACAATGCGGATTCCGTTCTGGCCGTGGAACAACGGACCAGCTCTTCACTCTCACAAGGATCCTGGAGGGGGCCTGGGAGTATGCCCATCCGGTTTACATGTGTTTTGTGGACCTGGAGAAAGCGTATGACCGGGTCCCCCGGGAGATACTGTGGGAGGTGCTGCGGGAGTATGGGGTGAGGGGGGCGCTTTTGAGGGCCATCCAATCCCTGTACGCCCAAAGCAAGAGTTGTGTCCGTGTTCTCGGCAGTAGGTCGGACTCGTTCCCGGTGGGTGTTGGCCTCCGCCAGGGCTGCGCTTTGTCACCGATCCTGTTTGTGGTATTCATGGACAGGGTATCGAGGCGTAGTCGGGGGGAGGAGGGGTTGCAGTTTGGTGGGCTTGGGATCTCATCGCTGCTCTTTGCAGACGATGTGGTCCTGATGGCATCATCAGCCTGTGACCTTTAGCACTCACTGGATCGGTTCGCAGCCGAGTGTGAAGCGGTTGGAATGAGGATCAGCACCTCAAAATCTGAGGCCATGGTTCTCAGCAGGAAACCGGTGGATTGTCTACTCCGGGTAGGGAATGAGTCCTTACCCCAAGTGAAGGAGTTCAAGTACCTAGGGGTCTTGTTCACGAGTGAGGGGAAAATGGAGCGGGAGATGGGCCGGAGAATCGGAGCAGCGGGCACGGTATTGCACTCGCTTTACCGCACCGTTGTGACGAAAAGAGAGCTGAGCCAGAAGGCAAAGCTCTCGATCTACCGGTCTATCTTCGTTCCTACTCTCACCTATGGTCATGAAGGTTGGGTCATGACCGAAAGGACGAGATCGCGGGTACAAGCGGCCGAAATGGGTTTTCTCAGAAGGGTGGCTGGCTTCTCCCTTAGAGATAGGGTGAGGAGTTCAGTCATCCGAGAGAAGCTCGGAGTAGAACCGCTGCTCCTTTGCGTAGAAAGGAGCCAGTTGACGTGGTTCGGGCATCTGGTAAGGATGCCCCCTGGGCGCCTCCCTAGGGAGGTGTTCCAGGCACAGCCAGCTGGGAGGAGACCACGGGGAAGACCCAGGACGAGGTGGAGAGATTATATCTCCACACTGGCCTGGGAACGCCTCGGGGTCCCCCAGTCAGAGTTGGTCAACGTGGCCCGGGAAAAGGAAGTTTGGGGCCCCCTGCTGGAGCTGTTGCCCCCGCGACCCGACCCCGGATAAGCGGTTGAAGATGGATGGATGGATGGATGGATTATTTAATACCTAAATAATAACAGACACAAAGCCGACCATCGCGCATTTGCCCATAATAATAATAATGAATTCCAAAAATGGAACGAGCTGTCACAAGGCAAGTGGATGCGCCTGCAGTGATTATTACAAAGAAAAATGTTTAGGCTATTTATTAGACTAAACAAATTGAAATATGCCATTTCTGATAAGTTCACACTCAAGCCAAGATGTGCAGTTGGCGCTCCCGGTATGAGAGCCAATCTGCACCAAAAATATGCGTTAATCAACAACCGGAACATGACCAGACCTGCAAATGGCAACTTTATGCATTAGTAGCACAATTGACAAGGTGTGTGTGTGTGTGTGTGTGTGTGTGTCTGAGGGAGCTTTGCATTTCTTTCTTTCTCTCTCTCTCTCTCTCTCTCACACACACACACACACACACACACACACACACACACACACACACAC
>CALSBV010010309.1:3480931-3517266 GCA_943590825.1 Bovichtus diacanthus
TATGTCCCTTATTGATGGAGCTCTTGACTGGAAATAAATTGAAATAGAGGCCTGCACTGTGGAAATGTGTTATTGACGTAGTCCAGGCCACAAAGTACAGTACATCCCTGCAGCCCCCTCGAGGTGGAGAGGCCACACACGGCAATGCAAAAATAAGAGGGCCACAGAAACTTGAATTCTATTAGGATTAAATAGCTTTCACTTTATATTTAATGTATTTTAAAAGACTAATGTATGTGAACTATGTTACCCTTTCACCCTGTGTATTAGTGTCCTTCTGTGACACCTCAGGGAGAACATGTGTCATGTAGTGTATGTTGGCAAAAGATGACATTATAGAGACAACCAAGATGAAAAGAGAATACTAGAATGGTGCCCAGAAATGACACAATAAACAGAAAAACAGTAGACATTACTAGAACTTTCTAAAAAAAAAACAAAAAAAAAAACATCAGTGTTTGGAACAGCACGGTCCTGCCAGCTGTGAAAATTGCAGCCCATACGAGAAAACAGGTAACTATTAGCTTAATAGACCGCCGACAAAGATCATTAGGCGTCTGCGTATTATTTCATGATGATTCAGAGCCTGGGTAATGGGGCCTTATCTGCTCTTAAGAAGACATGGGAAAAGGATCTGAACCCGATAGTCAATGATGAGGAGTGGGAGAGGATTCGTAAGAACATTTTAACAATGTAGAGGGATGCAATGGTTTGCCTCATTCCATTTAAGATTGTGCGTCGTGTCTCCTGGACTCCCTCGAGATAAGTTAGACCTGGGTTAGGAGATACACCAAACTGCTGGCCATGCAGGTCTGAGGAAGGTCACCTAATTCATCTTTTATGGTCCTGTGCTTTGTTTAAAACTGTTTTTATTAGCTGAATGTAAAACTAGTTTAGATCAGTAAGCATGGTCTTGTTGTGAGCCAGAAGTTTTCAGTCACAAGAAATGCGTCCTTGCCATTCAAAGAAAAGAAAAAAGCGATGCGCACACAGCTCTCTGACAGCTGTATCGTTTGCTCCTCTTAGTTACTGATGCTACATCTGTCAGCTTTCACAGGGCACAGAATACATACTACAATGATGATGGTGGCAGACTCGCCGCACAATTCTTAGTAATTCTCCAAGCAATGTGTCCTTGATTTCAGACCGAGATAGAGAAAAGCAGGGGTCTCATTTCAAGCCAATAACTGTTGATTTTGCAGACTGAAAAGACAACTGTTGCTGTGGCAGATTTTTGGTAATTAAGCTACATGAGTTTTTCTTTTTAATTGCTGACTCTGGCTGACTTTTTAATGTGTCCATCTGATTCGTCTTCAAATGTGAATCTTGTGAAAGGGGTCCTGTGTAGTAGCGGTGTGAAGCTTATCGCCTATGTGCAGGTCTGAATGACAAATACAGGTGAATATCCCAAACCATTCGAGTCATAGCCTCCTCTGCATATCAATGAGAAATATCCCTCCTAAATTCCCTCACACTTGCAAGATGTTTGGCATCATTTCAAGCCTCTAGTCAAACATCCATTGTGTGTCAATGTTCTCATCAATTCCCCTGAAAATGAGATGTATTCCTTGATTGAGGACTGGCAGTGCCACCTGATTAGTTCAACCAGGGATTTTCCACCTAGTCATCCATCCAAGTTCATTCTGCTGTTGATTTAAAGCTCATCTGTAGTAAGCAGGCAGTGGTGTGACCGAAAAACATAGGCAAGCCTCAGCCAGTCATCTGACCAGAGCAACTCCTACATGCTCTTTATGACAGGGAGCAGTTTAGATTAACACTGTGGTGTAAGGCACTACTGAAACCAGAGCAAACTAATGTTATCATGTTTCGTAATAGCGATGTGTTTTTATTACTTTTAAAAGAGTGAAAAATCCCCTCCCGTCACATAACAGTTTGGGTGGTACCAGGAACAGAGACATTTGAAAAAGAAGCAGCCAAATCACTTGCACAACCTTGATTTGAAAATCATGATGTGAGCTTGTTGTTTTCAGTCCAGGCATAGTTTGGCCTGCTTATTTTCTGTGTCTAATAGCAGCTTTGTCTGGCTTTAAGAGCATGACCGAAAGCGAAAGAGGATGTGCTGCTGGAAATTGCTTTCTCTTCACGTTAAAAAAGCAGAAGCTGAAAGCTGAACAATCAGCCGGAAAAAGTGGCCAGTCGACTGTATTTGCGTGTGTGTGTGAGAGAGAAAGAGAGAGACAGAGTGTGAGGTAATGCCTCATAAGGTTTTCTCTGTGCGTCTGGCTTTGTTTTGGAGGGACGGGGACATTGTGTGGAGGGGGGGGGGGACACTGCTTTGAAAGGGACGAACAAAACAGCAGAACCTGGGTTGAAATGACTAACAAGCAACCCAAAGGCAAAGAACCTGACAAATGTGCATGCTCTGAGGCTGGTGGTCGATATGCTTTTGACCACCTGATGGGATATTGTGCAGGCTTGCTTGGATGAATCTTGCTTTATGCTTTGCATGCTTGCATCCTGCTGACCAAGCACTCAGAGAGAAAGAAACAACGAGCGAGACAGGAAGAGAGTCTGGAAGAGCACTAATGTCCTTGATGCTGTTGAACTCTTCTAAAGACAGCGGTCCATCACCCCGTCCTTCAGGCATCCTCACAGGATGTGATGGAACTGTGTGCGTGTTCAAACCTGACAGATTGATGAGAACATCAACAGACTTGGCAAAATAGTCTGATTTCATTTTTTTTTACTTTTTTTTATTTTTATTTTTTTTTTAACTCTGCTTCCAAACAAAGATGTTTTCATGCCCTCCTGTACATTTTCTGTAATCAGCCCTTTGACACGGTCAGAATTAGCCACTGTGCTGGCAAACGCCCACAGCTTCACTCGCCTTCTCTCACACTCTCATCAACCTGTGTATTGATTCCCCGCTGCATTTTTACACTGCTTGGACAGAGTAAAAACCAGATGACTCATTTTGTCGTGTCCATTGTTTTGCTCATGCACTGGCTGTATACACTGAGATTGCTGTCCTTCAGACCACCTCTGCACAGCTCAGGAACTAGATGTACTCTGTGAGGGTTGCACAGCAGCTTTCGGCTCTCTTCCCCTGAGCTGGGCTTCTGTCACACCCACATCTTTTTTTCCTGGCTGATGCTCATCATTCACAGCTATATTTCCTCTGTAGAATCCATTTTATTTCCTTGTAGAAACAGATGATGCATGTAAACATAATGTCCATAGAGAATGTGCAGCAGATATTAAATGCTGAATGTGGCCAAACGTTGCTTCACCATTCAATAATAAATCAGTAACAAGTTCCAAGGTTTTAATGGTGAAACTTTTTTAATGCTGAACGTGGGAGCTTTTCATCTCTATGAAAACTTGGTTAAGTAAAGGTTATGTAAGAGAATCTAATTTATATTTGAATATAGATTACCGGTATAAGGTAAAGTATACGGAGATGATAACAGGTTGAGGTAGTGAATGCTTCTTTCTAACAGACTGTATGTTTCATCATTTCCAGAGACTTTCCCTGTCCCTTTGTGTCAGACCGGAGTCGTTCCTTTCTCCGCTGGCCCTTGAGTTGCTGACCTTCTTTGAGTGTAAATTAACACATGAAAAACATCGCTGAGTTGCTTGGCAACCAGGCCACTCTATTAACCTCTTTGTACATTTCACTCTACATCTCAAATTAATGAATTATAGAGGGAATGCTGAACACATAAACATTTATACTGTATAATAATCTATGATTTAAAGTAAGTATATCATGCAATAGAATTCAACAGCACCAGAAACTCCAAATAAATAAATCAATGAAGTTGAATCAACGCGTCTCTTCTGCCCTCACTATGTGTGAAGGTGCACGGCTTTGGAGCCGGCTAAACACACTTTCGAATAAAAGGTCAAAGACATGGAGTTTAATTTTTTTTTTACTGGAAGTAACTGTGAAGACAACAAATTCAATGATAGTGATTTGAACAAAATAAAGAAAATATGAGATCATATCAAGAGTTAGACCAAAGGTACTGTAGAAATTCATTTGTACAGTAACAAGGTATCACAAAAGAGATTATTTACATTGTGCTTCATTTCAGGAATAAACAAAGTACCATCAGTGAAAGATCAAGCTTTGTCTTTACTGGTCAATTTGCAGATTTTTTTCTTCTACGTCACTCAAAGACTGGAAACTGGGGGAAACAACTAGCCTGGCTCTGTCCAACGGTAACTAAATCTGCCTCTGGGCACCTCTACAGTCCATACAAGAAGTACAACACAGTAATAATCTAGTAAATAAACACGGATACACAGTGAGCCCGACAGTAAGTGAACAGTTATGTAGAATCGTGTATTAGCAGCAGAGTAGCCCCAGAAAGCTTGAACGATGACTCACAGTAAACTGAACCCAGAAAAACGATTTATTTTTAAATAAATAAAAAAAACAGCTAAAACAATGGAGTAAATAAAAAGTGCTTGTCAGTATTGGTTTGATCACAGATCTAACAAAACCATGTCAGATTAGCAACAACTGCTTTCGAACTGTGCCATTGGTGGTTGCTACTAGCAACGGGACATTCAACTAAAATGTTCTTTTCTGTACGCAGAATAAGCTCTAAACCCAAAGCTGAACATTATAATTTATATATAACTAATTTATTGCCGGGCTGTTATATTACCATTAATGAATTAGGGAGGTGTTCCTAATAAACTGAGTGCATGTGTACTGTATACGTACACATATGTCGAGGCTAGAAAGTGACAATAATGTGTTCTTCTCACAAGTAATGTGATATGATTATTTTTTATTAGTTTTTAATTGTATCCTGGTGAGAGGCCATTTCCCATGTGCCCAGAGTCCATAGATCATCCACTGCATTGTTGCTTAATCATTTTTTCAAGTTAAAATCTTCGGCCTTACTGCGTTTTTTAGTTTTTAGCAGATTCTCTGTTCCAACAGACCACCTACCGCATGTGGTACAATTACTGTATTACTTTCACATAATAACAACACTACAGATCGCAAGTAAAACAACTTAACTTCTAAATAACCTAAGATTGTGCTTATGCTTATGCTTTACTGGCTAAAGTATGGAAAACCATTACATTATTAATGTTATTAGTCGTTAATGTTTTTAGTTACACCTGTATTTCTAAATATCTGCTGTGAGAAAGGTGTGTTCTCACTTGGAAATTTTAGAATTGATTATTTTTTAAGACAAAGTTGCTAATATTTAGTCTAGCTATCCATTGTTGTTTTATGTTGTGCGTGATGTTTACAAAATGAATTCACTGTAACAGAGAAAAAAGGACGTTGAGTCCAGTTTCACAACACTTGGGAAGTATGGGGGTGTGTATGGATGCTTCTTAGTCTGCACAAAATATGTAAGCCCTTAAGCTGTTACATTGAATAGTTGTACGAATGCCAATGGCTAAGCTTCTTCAAGAAAGAAACAACAAAACCCTTTATCTCAAATGGCTTCTCTCTTCTCATGACAGAAGAAAAGCAGATCAGGTCACTTTAGCGCTCGATTCACTCCTTTATTTAATCTTGAAAATGTGCTTGTCTCCAATTTCCTAAAGGTTCATGGTCAGTTACCATCTATTTTGTGATGCCTGAATATGAGCTTTGATGGGTTTAGCACGATGCAGGGATTCCCCCAAATCGAGGTTCCCTTCTGTTTGCATGACTTTGTTATGTGGAGAGGACAGGAACAGCAGCAGTAAAATGTAGTATAAAATGCTTTCTCTTCTGAAATTCACTTTGCAATTAGATGTAAATAAAAACCCATCATTCCAACACACTGCCTGCCAACATACCTGCGTTATCATGTGTAACAAAGCTTGTTCATTCATCACAGGATTCTGCTATCTGCACTACCTGAACTCCATTACCCTTTCAAATCATGTCAGAATCTATCCATGAATTATCATTTAATTATTGTGTTGACTATGCAAAAAAGAGAGAGAACTTTCAGTAAGTCTCGTTTCCTGCTCATGATTTCACTCTTATCTGTCACAGACAGGTTGGTGAATAAAATCAAAAATGCTGCATGCAGCTATGCCTAACTTCCCTGAAGAAAGGTCACCGGTGATGAATTTCAATTACTCGTACAGCAGAAATTGGCAGTCGATGGTAATCTTGGTTCAAACGTAGTCAACTGCATTTTTGATTGACAACACTGCGCACTCGTAGCTCATGAGAAGAAATCTGTGTGTGAAGGACGGGATGCGGATGGAGCTGTTAGGGTGTGGGCACTGCTCAGGAGGCATTTGTGAAATCAATACAATGCAGAGCTATGATTAAGTGCTCTGCGAGTAAGTACCCTCTGCTACTCCGGTGGAAAAATTATGTGAAATGTATGCATGTGTATATGTATATGTATGTGGGGTTTTGAAGTGACGAGGGACACAACGTTATGTTTTCTCACTGATGACGGTCTCATAGGATTGTGCAGCGGGCTGTTTTTTTCTTTCTATCTCCTTTTATGTTTGATCACATTAGCTGACGAGCATTTGCATTATGTTACGTGTGCGTGGGTATAAAAGTGTGTGTGTGTGTGTGTGTGCGTGACACTTCTTGTCCTTCAGGTGCCCTCGCAATGCAAACAGAAATCTCAAGGAACGAGATTAACGTACATGCATAGAACATAACATGGAGATAAAAGTTGGCCTTACGTACTTCTTCCCTAACACCCACTGCAACCATGTAGTAAAGCTTTCAGTGGTATCAATGTTACCTTGCTGCGGTGTCACAATACTTTTAAATCCCTCCTGCACACTAAGCCTGTACATTGGAGCAGTGCAGAGCTGGCGCTTGTCCTTAATGAGTGTAGTAAATCAGCCAGGTTGTTCACAGAAGCAGCATGTGAAATCACAACAAGCTCTTTGTACAGGAAGTGACAAAGGAGCTTCCCTTTGCACGGCCCAGTGATTGAAAAACTTCTGATAAACAGCACAGGCGAAGGGAAATAACAAAGACGCCATACAAGTAATGATAGCATTGGGCTTTGGTGAGGATGGAGCATCCTGCAGATGAGTCTGTGTAGTAGATCTGGAAAAGAGATGCCAATAGGAGGGAAGGAAGGGAGGAAGGGGAGGAGGGCGTTGGGGGGAACACAGATGGATGAGGAGGAGGAGTGCCCTGTAGGTTGTGACTGTCCGGTGGACCGGCCTCAAATGCTGCCGAGTTCAGTAAGCTGGAGAAGATCTTTCATTTCACAGAGAGACTGTCAATCCCAAATCCATCTGCACGACAAGAGCATTGATTTTTCAAGCTCACATGGAAAAAAATGTATTCACTACATGTGTTGGCATACAGCCCAGATATATGTTTTATTATAAAAATGACTAGATAAATGCAGAAACTTAATTCTGATACATGGTTGAGATATGTCCCTGCAGGGGGAAATTGTTTATTTGAATTGATGGAGCTTTGTGTTATGTTTTTCTCTACTGCTGCAACCCCCAACCCCCCCCCCCCCCACCCCACCGCGAAACTCTCAGCTGTTCTGACCCTGGTCCTCCCCTCCATGCTCTTGTAACACCCACACACTCCAGCCTGGTATGTCAAAGCAGCCACCCCACAGTGTTTTTTTTTTTTTCCCCTATTTGGAGGACATCGAGTACCACACTCTGCACTTTATTCTCTCCGTAATTAAACAAAAGCCCAACAAAAGCCTCTGTTGTCCTTGGAGAGATGTGACTAATGCTGTGACTTTGGGCATAGTTTATACCTTTGAAATAAGGCCCTCGTCTATGTTTATTATGTGCTCTGTGGAACACAAATGGTGGTTAGAGAATGGTAAAAGGGTGCAGGGAAGCTGGGAAATGTTCACCGAAGAGATGCTGTTTGGGGCAAATGGCAGGAAGCAGCCTTACAGCTCCCCGCAGTGAGCGTTAATGACAGGGGCTGAGGGCCCAGCCCTGACAGGTCCTCCCTTCAACACTGATGTGGTTCTGCTGCCCAAACTACTGCTTCTGTAGCTGCTCGCTGAACACTTGCAAGGTTTTTTTGTACTCCACAGGGAGCTGTAAAGTAAACCACATAAAGAGATAACACAACTGAGGACCAAAATAGCCTAACAGTCCTTCACTCACATATCAGGCTCATTTCGGTGTTTCCTCCATTTGATACGAATTTCAGTTTCTCTCTGAAGCTTCGTCGGAGTGTCTATGTGTGCAGTTGGGAATGTAAGTAGATCTACATCCTTGTGGATCTACCGCCTTGTGTAGTAGTGCTGATGATCTTTTTTAAGGCAAGTCAGAATTCATACAAACACAAAGGGGCTACAGATAATCTCAAAGTGAATTGGCCTCCATTTGAGCAGGCCAAAAGGAAAGGCTGAAAGTCAATGCTTCTTTTCCAAAAGAGACTTTGTGATTAGGCAAACTTAGACTTTTTCGGACACTCTGAGGCGCATTGAGATGGTGGTGTCGCTGAAGCCCAGGATTGTGGCTGAGGCTCATTTTTCCACTCGTTGTTCCTTTTTTACAATAATGCAGCATAATGCAGCAGATTGAGTTCCACATCCCCTCAAACGGCAGTTTGGATCATGTTGCTCAAGCTTACAATGTGGTGATTGTTTTGTGCTCACTGCATCTGTGTTCTGAGAGCAACAATATTACCTATGAAAAAAGGACAGCATGAGAAATGACGCTGACTATACAGAACCTGCTTTAGATCAAGATAGCAGAATAGAAGAGAGATTTAGGACTTGATTCTTGTTCTCTCCATCACCTTCACATGACCTTTAGCAACAAGAGCATATCCCTGCTCGGAGAGATGTGAAGGCCATGGCTTTTTAGCGAAACTGGGTCAGCTTGTGTCGAAGCAGTGATATTAGCTTGGCTTCCTTTACGCATCCTCATCAGATTCACCTCCTCTCCTGCTGTTCAGTTCTCTCCCAGGGAATCCTCACTCCCCCTCTTTGTGAGGCCAGACCTAAAAATAGGAACCGTTGTTGAACCCTGTTCTTCCCTTGCATGTCAAGCACCTTCTTTCAGGTGTCACCCAGTTTTGCACCCATGTCGTTCTTCTGCTAATCCACCACTTGTATCAATCTACCGAAGCCCAGTCAGTTCAGGATGGTCCTGTTTCTCCTCACTGCAGTTCTGTCACTCAGGCTTTCCGGGCAAACACAAAGGTCACCTTCACACAGAGCTCTTCTGCAAAGTGGGCACATTGAACCACTCTGCTCCTGTGTCCTCCACCCTCCCTTCGCTGTGCATTTACACAAACAAACCCACTTCCTGCCATGTCCTACATTTGTCTCCACTACTGTGAGAAAACAGCTAATGAAATTGTTATTTAGCTCAGTAGCTACTCAGCTGAGATCCTCTCCCAGCTCTCACCAGTTATTGCTGGTTTGCCCTAACCAGTGGGGGAACAAGTATCATTACACATCATACAAATATAAATAATTAATATCCTGCATTAAAATGACTCATTGTGCAGAATGGCCCTTGGCAGTGTTAACTGTATTATTACATAATTGTATTATTATTATTATTATTATTATTATTAATGTGTTAAGCAGTATTTTTGGTGTAGTGGGTTGACATGGAGATACTTTTAACTCTTTTCTATATTGTTGGGTACCATATTTAACAGGCTCATTGTGTTGTTTTAAAAAAAAAAGAAAAAGAAATCTTAATTTGTATCGTATTGTTGTCTAAATACTGTAAATGCAGTTGTGAAATGCAGTGGGAGAGAAGTGTCTCAGAATTGTTTTCAAGTGCAGAACAGGAGTAAATGTGCTCAGTTACCTTCCTTTAACTGATATGCTATCATTTTAGAGGTAATGTAAAAACATTCAAGGCATGGTCCAAGTATGCTTAACCAGTTAAGTGCATTGGATAATGATAATCTAATAGAAAAGTAGAGGGATGGAGCTGCGAAAGAAGGCTCATCATCCTGCTGATCAAAGAGATGCGGGTTTGTTTTTTCAATTGGAGCCGTCCATAAGTTGGTTTGCCAGCCTCCTGACGAGACAGAAGGAGCCCAGCCAAGGATCAGGCTCCCGGGGATTATTTATAGAGTTGAGTGGGCTTCACGGACGCAGGCGTGAAATGTGTCAGAGAGAAAATGCATCATTGATCAAAGCCTGCTATGAGATGTAGTCTTATTTTTGCCAAGCGCTGAACAGAGACGGGGGTTTGGGAGAAAAACAATAGCCTTTACGAAGGCTCCATGTGTGCTGAGCTATAGTAAGCTCGCCTGCTCTTCTGCCCACACAGAGTCCTCTGCACCTACACAGGTGACTGGACATCACTGAACACTTGCCAATTTTAGCCTCCTCCTCTTTCTCTACTCCATCATCTAAATAGTTTCTCAGCTCTGGATGTTTAAAATACATACATGGTGGGCGTTTGGAGAGTGAGTGTGCTGCACCTGGAGGCAGGTGTGTGTACCTCCACAATAATGTGTGGGTTTTACAATGAAGCAGCGTGCGTGCGTGCGTGCAATGGTCTGTGTACACCACAAGGCACATCTGTCAGAGGACAGTGCAGGATGCTTTTCCCCCTTTATCTCCCCCACTCTTTGGTCCTGTTCAGGGAGTAGATGTGAGGTGTAGGGAGGGTGGAGGAGGGGAGAGGAGTGTAGCAGAGGTGTCCTGTACTGCAGCAGCAGCACAGCTCTCTGGTGGCAGGCGGGGGCACTTCTCTCCCCGCCATTCGCTGCATTGCAGACAGCAGTCAAGGTTATGACTGTGCCGACGCATTGACAGACTGAAGTACTGAGGATGCCGGGGCCTACAGTCCGAGAGACAACGATTGAGCTTCGGGAAACTTGTGGCCTCGTTGTCCTGTAATGGTTTTAATTATAGCCATAGAACTTTCATGCTCAGACTTGCAAATTCCATGTCGACTCCTCCAATAGCACTTGATGTTTCTGGGCCTTAAATACCGGATTTTTCTTCTTCTACGCTGCACAGATAGCATCTCTCTTGTTTTCCTCTTTCTTGCAGAGTTGCTTGTAATCTTTTGCAAGCTGTGATTTCATACAGACATTGTATCTGAGGTGGAGGGTAAATACCGCGGAGATGTGTGGCACATGGACTGGCAGGGTGACATTTGTTGTTAATCAGCCTCCTGCTCATCCTCAGCTAGCTGGAATAAACATGTCAGTCTCAGCCACGCTGCAACACTGAGGTCGTAGGCTGTGTATGGCCAGTGCTTCAGAGAGGTCCTTTGCAAACGTTCATTGGAAATGGATCAGAGAAAGGTTACATCTGTTATTGTTCCAACGAAGACCCTGACGAAGACCCCCAACGAACACTTCCTGTTCAAAGTGATCTGTAGTGCAACATAGACACACAGAGAAGAAACAGAGGATAGCCACATTTCCACATCCCGTGTTTGCGTGCATGCATGTACCCATAACAATTCCTCCGGCTTCCCCTTTTGTTGCACCCGATGCTCAGGCAGACGATTCATTGTGATTATATTTTTTTTTAACTGCCTGCCTCTGTCAGATGTTATTGAGGAAGTGATCGATCATTTCCCACATGTTGGAAACATTCGGCACACCACCAGTCTGACCTTTTATTGTTTCCCAGTATCAATCTCATCTCTTTATTGGTGCTATATGAAGGGTTTTATGTATAGAAAGAGACCCTGTTCAGACCTGGCATTAACATGAGTCTTTGCTGATCCTTTGTTGAGCTCTAAGTACGTCAGTTCATACCTGGCATTACAATGCGTCTCCACATGCGTCTTGAATTACCCCTTGATTGGATCTCACTTCCCAGCTCTGTATGCAGTTAAACATATACATCATTTTTTATTTGCAAATACAAAATGCATATTTTTTTAAGAAAATTGTTTTAGATATTAGTGTACATACATTTCAGTTGTTACTCTATCATACATCACACATTATTAAAGAAATGTGCGATGACTAATGAAAGTCTTTGTCTAGGTACCCTTTTTTTACCCCGACGGCGGTAAGTGTGTAATATGTTCGGATTTTCGGGCTCATTTTAAGAACCCAAAGGTTTAAGGTTTGCCGACACCGCCCCATTGCCAGGCAACCGTGGCGCACAGAGCTCCAGAGAGCCGGCCATACGAGCTGGCAGGTGTCAGATCTTTGCAGAGCACCGAAACAAAACTCCTCACCTCACTCACAATATGATAATAACATCCAGAACACCTGTCTTGTGTTCTGGTTTCTGTGACATGAGAAATACTTTCAAATTACCAATGTTAAAAATACAGAAACGCCCAAAATACACAGAGCTCAGACCGGCTCCGACATCGTGGACAAAGCCAGTGAATGAGTTCTTATTTCCACCTACGCAGAGGACGTCAGTTTAGTACGTTGTCCTTCAATGTGGCCCAGGACGTACAAACTGCTAAAAGAATGTGGCCATATGTGGCCATATGTGGCCCAGGCCCCCTCCGAATGTGGTCGGAGTGATCGGAACTGAATGCGTCTTGAGTGAATTCACACCTGCGCTAACAGTTGTCCACTTGTGAACTGACAACCTGAGACATATGTTAATACCTGCTCTGAACAGGGCCAGAGAGAGTAAGACTGAGAAAAAAGAAATTCATTCAGGAACCAAGAGATGTAAGGACTGAGTGATGGGGAGAAAGACAAAGTAGGAGAGCAAACAATGGTGAGAGAGTGAAAAGAGAGGACTGATGACAAGACCCAGGTGTCAAAGCACCAGTGTCAACTATTATCCTTTCATCAGTCATCATCGACTACTGGGCAAACACACTTTCATGTCACACTACACACTCCCTCCACATCTTTGGCAAACACAGCCACAGATCCGGTGCCTGTGGCTGCAAACCATTTTGGGAAATGAGAAAACATGGTGGTAATGAATGTAATGAGAGGAATGCTTTGAGATCTGACAACACTGTTTAATTAAAGCAATGCAGACCACAAGGGACTACTGAACATAGTTATATCTGATAGGAGTCGATGAGTGCCGCCAGTAGTGATAGCTGTCAGGGACTTGGCGCACAGCTATCAGTTTGTTAGCATAAGGCTGTTGTTACTCCAATTTTATTGACTCCCATGATTTTATTGGCTTGGAAACAGACACAGTTGTCCGTGTGCTGTGAAATTAAATTTGTGTTTGGCTCATGGAAAAATTAACAAAGCCCCATGTATGATGTTCAAGAGATAAGAGCCTCTTATTCCTAACTGAGACAACATAGGCTTAGCTTGTTTGCCCAAATAAAATTAAGTTGTTTTTATAGTCTTTTTCATGCACAGGAAGTAACTAATCCATTCTAAAAAAATAATCAACTAATTCCTACACAGAATCTAAGCAAATACTCACAAAAACTTTTTCCCGTTAGTGCCTTCAGTATAAAAAAAAAAAAACGAGTTATTTCAAACTTTCAAACAATTTCTTGTCAAATCATGAATAAGAGCGGATAAAACAACATTCGAACATCCTCCGCTTAACCAGTGAAAACAGTAGAGAGCACATTCGGCAGGAGATTCTAAGGGAATCCAGGGACAAACAAACCCTACCTGTGTCTCCCCCCTGCCATATACAAGGATTACTCTGTTATTATTGAACACAGCTTCTACAGAATTACCGACATGACCTGACAGACACACAATCACTTAGAGTGAGTGGGAGCTGAGATTGACACTGAACTCCTTGCCTTAGGAAGAGGATGACCACAGACTGATAAGACAGGAAGCTGACCGTGAGGAAATCTTGAACTTGATGTGACTTGACCCTGCAAAAGACTTGTTCTCTCTTTGTCTCTCTCTATTATGCTTAGCAACATGCATGCACACATGAACATGCGCAAACTCACCTGAACTGAGCTTATGAAATGAGCTTAGGTTCTGCAAGAAATAATTGGCCCCATAGGTGATGTGAGGCGATGGAAAGCAGCTGGGAGAACGAAGGCGGTGCGATGGACCCACAGGAGAGCCTGACGTTGGTGTGCATGCGTATGTGCGTGTGTGCATTTAAATGTGCGGTGAACTTAGAAAGGTGCGATATGATTTATGACATAAATGGAGTTTTAAACATGAATGCTTTGTGACTGAATTATCTCAGCGAAACGGTAGCACTTGGTGCTTTTTCCTGTGTTTCCACAGCTCGATAGCATTGACCTCCACTCTCTCTGTGGGCCAGTAATTAGTGAGATTGTTCGGTGCTCTTTAGATGTTCAGAGTTCTCTGGGGGATTTCCATTTTTTATCAGAGCACGGAAAGAGTGTTGACAACAGAACCAAGG
Organism: Bovichtus diacanthus; assembly: GCA_943590825.1. NCBI lineage: Eukaryota > Metazoa > Chordata > Actinopteri > Perciformes > Bovichtidae > Bovichtus > Bovichtus diacanthus. The sequence goes on from CALSBV010010309.1 coordinate 3,495,112, forward strand.
CCGTACAGTGAAGGTAACAGCTTGCACAATGGACCACCAGGATGAAAACGTAAATCCATTCATGCACACACTTGATTCACGCATCTCAAAGGCCTTCAACTTTCTTGCCTATTCACACATTACATTCTTACTCTGCGAAACTTGCACAAAGATGTAGTACCGCTGTGAGACTTGGAGCAGTCGCCCACATGAGAGATTACAGTGACAAACAGTGACAGGCCAGACTTCTCTCTCCCCCTGACTCTCATTCCCTCATCTGTCTTACTTTATTCTCTCCATCCCTCCCTCGCCTCTCCTATTTCCAAAATCTGTTTTGAATTCAAAGATGCTTTAAGGGCATGACAGATAACAATGCCATGGTGCCAAGGAAAAACATTCCTTCTCCTTCTCCCTTTTTTTCCACCTATGTGAATTTTCGCTTTTCAATTTCATTTCATTTGCTTTATTGGCATTGAGGTTTCACAGCATCGCCAAAACATCTAAACAAATTAGGTTAACATTAAGCTCATTACACTTGCTCTCTTTCTCAATTACTGTCAATTGCTCTTTCTTGCATATACACAAACTTAGCATAAGTCCACTTTACTATCTCTCTTTCTCATTTATATTGTCTTTATGGATGGCTCTTTCCTCCCAGATTCAGGGAGTAGAGTCTGTTAGAGACTGAATTATGTCTGCCTTAACTCTGTGTGGCATGATTCAGATGTCAGTTTGTGTAACCATCGTGGATGTTGGAAGTGTGGTGCCTTGGGGTAGTGGTGGGCTGCACAGACTTGAGGAGGGGAAGGGAGGGGGATGTTCTGATGATGACCTCCCACCTACCTCATCCAAGCACGCTGGGGCTTACTGAGCTGTGAAATCCTTCAAGGCAAAAGCCAGAGCGTTAGTGCTTCTTCAGGGAAGGATGTTTGGCTCCAAAAAAAGACAACACTCGCCTGCATGTGAAATTTGGGAAAACCTAAACGTTTAAGAGGATTCAGGGAAAACAAATGACATTGACGTATCATTTATAAAAAGATTTAAATAAAAATGTTGATTTTAAAAAATTTAAAAATAAAATAAAATAATGAAAATAGGGAAAATAATTCAGTGAAGTAAGACAGTGAATTATTGCTTTGTTTTTCATCAAGAAAACACTTAAAAGAGCGACAGCTACTATGGTGAAAATCATTCATCTGGAAATTAGAGGGGAGGATATTTTTTGCCTTTACTGTGATGCATGAGAAAAAGTAATTAGGTACACAAAATTAACACAGGGCATTTTGACGCAACACTATACCATCAACACGCATGTGCATGCCTGTGTCTTTGTGGTGTCTGTGTGTGTTTGATTTCTGTGTTTGACATGTCAATACATGCATTTGATGTGTAATGTGGCATAGCTGTGGCTAATTGTCTGTCAGGGTGTCCTATATGTGTGAAGACACTGATCCTATGATCCCCCAGCACACATGCAGGCAAACACAACACACATACTGTGACTCACTTCTTGGAGAGCACGTCATCAAGAGGGCTCTGCGCTGTTCTGTTCTGTCTGCATTCCCCATTACCCACGCTCCCCTGTTGCCTTATTCACCAATTCTCATTGCACACACACAAATGACACAGTAGGTCTGTGGGCGAGAGGAACTGAGCCGTGCCTGACTACTTTCTGCAGACCCCTTTTTAGAGTTGAGATATGATAGGAGCGAGGAGTAGCGAGTGGCAGCCAGCCAACCCAGCCGTGACGAGGAGGTGGGATGGTTTGAGGTTTGGTGGGATGGGGAGGAAGTGGGCCAGTGAGTAGTGAAAGAGGCAGTGTGTCCAGAGTCCCAGAGGAAGACCTTTAGGGGAGAGATTCATCCTCCATGTATTTAAAAGCAGGTTGAGCAGCTCAGCACTCTGCTCATACTAAGATTTGATGAGTGGCTGACCCACGTACTCTTTTTAGCTAACAAATGTTGAGCTCCACTATGATATTGTATTTTTCAGTCTGAGCAAGATGACTTTTTTCATTTCGTTTGTGCTTTCTGATTTAACGAGATCATGCAGCAGAGGAATCTTTTTTTGCAGGGGTGCTTGCGTTGCACCCACAAAAACGCTCTCCGGAAATTAAGCAGGCATTAGTTTTCCTGATAGCACTGCATTCCAGGAGCACAGGAAAGCCAACCAGATGTATATTGTTTTTTAGAGATGATATAACCATAAAATTGTAAACATAATGATTATAAAAACAAAAGGAGTCTATGAAAATAAGTTGTCTATTGTGCCCTGCAGTACCATTTTAAAGAGTTATTGTTTTGGCATACTCAGTGGGGCACTGTAGTATAACAGGCAACCTGAGAGCTCATGTTGCATTAATTGCCTCCCTGGAGTTAAGTTCCCCATGCTGTACTGCTTATGGCGCCCAGAGTCAGGGTGTGACAGGAGGTAGAGCGAGTGTGACATACCACTGCCCTTCAGAGGAAGTTGGGGCACTCATCTCACAGCCTGCCCCGTCCCCAGCAGCTTCACCCTTCCATCAGGGAGTGTTTGACCCAGCCCGGGGCAGCCAGCGTCACCACAGGAAAGGGGATGGGGGAGGTGTGGAGGACTACCGAAATAGCCCCACATCACAGCAGCAACAGCAGCAACAGGCAGCCAAGCCAGAAGCACTTGAGCGCACACACACAAACACACATAAACAGAAATAGTGACATAAATACCAGGAAAGACCCCAGGGGCTGTGAAAACTGTGCAACGTGGTTGATCAAGTAAAAAAAAGACAGCTGCATGTAGTGGCAAATATTTCTTAAAAAGTTTGTTTCTCATTTTTGGTCCTGAACTTTTTTTTATGCATACACAACCCACATATTATTGACCAGACAAGTGATTAGTACTTTACCTCTAGATCACCAGCCTTATGATTTGAATTCAATAAATAGAATTCAGTTTCAATAGTGTGTGAAGTGACCCCTAAAAAACACAGTTTTCCCACTTGTTTTTGATTGAGAGGCTGGAGCTGAGCAACATGTCACCCTATCTGGCTGTACAGCTAATTGTAACAGCATGTTAATGAGACACAAGATTACCCTCGCACTCTTTGACCCTGTGAGGCTACACCACTTCCCTCAAGAAGGCCTGGAAACAATCAGACCTGAACAGATCTCCCCCTCTTGCCACTTGCTCAGTCTGCTTTCTGTCTCACAGAGCTTTCTTCACATATCCATAATACCACAGTCAATGTAGATGTCCATCTGGTTGATTTGAGAGCAAACCAGATGACAGACCAACTGTGTTTTTGGACTGTTTTAAAAATAGGCTAGAGTAGTTTTCTCTCTCGTGAGGAGAAAAGGGCAGGCTGGTGAAACAAAAGTGCATTATATTTCTGTATGTGATCTCTTGATTACAGCCTCCAGATTTATCTCCTACTACAAGCTCTATGATGGGTTAGGGGTGGAGGAATCAAGAGTGTGACAAAATGAGACAAACATGGGGTTAGATGCTGGGATCTGTTTTTCTCTCATGAGAATTGGTTGATAAGTTATTTTCACTTCAAGGTTGCCTCTGTGAAAGAGCTGGAATTGTATTGTCCTCCAGCTGAACCAATAGCCCCTCCCTTACCCTCAGCCTTTGCAAGGGTACATGCATTACCATGTGCCTGTGGGTCTTGGCACTAGCTCTTACAACAATTGCATGCAAGTACTTCTGGAGGGGGCAAAAACAAATGTTTGAATAACTCTATTTTAACACATAGTGAGCAATGCTTTTGACCTGGGTGGTCCCAGCAACATTGGGCCACAGCACACCATCTAGTGTAAAGACAGTGAAGCCACTGACTAGAATGTCCAAAAAGTATTTTTTATCCACATTAAAGAATGATTTGTATCGCTATTACAGATTTGTAAATGAAGATATTAAGTACTTATGTGTAGGGAGAAGAGATAGAGGTCGTAAAACAAGGGCAAAACCAGAGAGCGATGATCATGTCATATTTTCAGCTTTGCATCAAGTGGCTCATTAATCGTGATGAGGTGCCAGGTGTCATCTGCCTCGGACCATCAGATCAGATGGATGTCCCTGAGGGATTTCATTGTGACTAGAGTTGAACCACGCTTAGGGGAGATCCATCAGACCTGGGGGGAAGACATACTCACTCCTCCATTGCCCTGGGGTCCTCTGCTCTTTCAAGCATTCTTTCTTCGAACTGAAGACGATAAACAGACATGGAACAAGGAGGAATATTGGAGTTTTTTGCAAGTATCACCACTGACATGTGACTGGTAATAGATGCTTTAACAAAAATATTTTTAAACAGAAATGGTCCTCTGAGTTTCAACAATGACAGTCTCAAAGGCTAGAATATTTATTATGTAACAGTCATTTGTGGTTTGGTTTAGTCTTGATTTTGATGTACTGTTCTATGTGGTATGCATTATTCAACAAGCCTATTTTCCAAGCCCTTAACCAGGCCATCTGCATTCAGGCTATCTAGCTAACCACAGCCTTATGTGGAAATAGGGCAGTGCTGTCTGTCTGCTTTCTGCCAGCTAAGCTCACGATCTAAAAGCTGCAAAAGTTCAGCAATGTCGTGGCAGGTGGTGTGTGGCACATCTGTTTTTATTACTTTTTAAGTTTTTCTTTTGCCTTGGTTGTAGAGAGAGACAGTCTCCTTAGAGCAATGAATCGGCTGGCAAGGAATTTATCTATGAGAGGTTGCCCACAGGATGAATATTTAACCAAATCTCATTTGCAGTTATAATATAACTTGAAACCGATTTTAAAGCCTTAACTTTGTTTGAGAAATTAAACCATTGTGGCTTGAGCCAAGCCAAAATCGTATCTCCAGTTTTGTACCCTATCATTACAGCAAGCAGTCCTGTTTAAAAAAAAAAAAAAAAAACTGACCTCATGCATTATAGCATATTCCAATTTGTCTCAAGTGAAAATCCCAGTAGTTACTCTGCCTTCACATGAAGTTGTGCCTTTTAAAATACAAGCAGAATAATTAGACAAGGTGATGTGCATTTTAAACACACATTTATTTCTGATGTTATTGCCCTGTGATAAATGTATTATAAAAAGTACTGATTGGTTTTTTGCCATGTGAACAGTCAAATGTCAAAGAAGACCCGACATCGTGCCCATCCATTACAGTGGCCCCAGTATGTTGGCATTCAGCAGCTCAGCACACTTTATTTATGGGAATGGTATCTTATGTCTATCTACATTTTAGCATCACAACAGCTTGTGTTTAGATTTAGGATTTTTCTTTAAGGATTCAATGTGCATATATCTCCTTTTTTAGATGTAAAGCTGCTCTGTGATGAATTTGTTAACTCAGCCTTTTGTGTCTTTTCTCCTCTTTATACATTATAATCTCACTGTACTGTTCACTGTTGTTTTCTGAATTCAGCTACAAAGTGTAACTAAGAAATCCTTCTCTACCCCAACCCTTCCCCACCCTATTCTGTTTCCAGGATGGTTCCAAACAGAGGCAGGTGAGGAAGAAAACGGTGTCCTTCAGCTCAATGCCAAGTGACCGCAAGATCAACAGCACAGCTGCTTGCATGGCCTTCATGATGGAGGGTTGTGAGATGAAAAAGGTGCGCTCCAACTCGCGCATGTACAACCGTTACTTCCTGCTGGATCCAGACATGCACTGGCTCCGTTGGGAACCATCTAAGAAAGATTCAGAGAAGGCAAAACTAGAGATCAAAGGCATTAAGGAGGTCCGTTTGGGAAAGAAAACTCCAGTTCTGCGCAGCAATGGTCTCTCAGATCAGTTCCCTGATGAATGCGCCTTTTCAATCATCTATGGGGATAACTATGAGTCCTTAGATTTGGTAGCCAGTACAGCCGATGTTGTCAGCACCTGGGTGATGGGCCTGAGGTATCTGGTGTCTTATGGACGGCACACTGTAGACATGGTCGAACCAAGCCAACCCAGTCTACGAACTTCTTGGATTGGCTCAGTGTTTGAGCTAGCAGATATGGAAAAGGAAGGACACATAGACCTGTTCAGGGCCACCCAGATAATCAAGGGCCTCAACCCTGGAATGAAAGAGTCTAGGATAGAGCTGAAGTTCAAGGAACTCCAGAAAGCTAAAGACCAATACGGAGAGGCAATTAACATGGACACCTTTGTGGAGGTCTACTGTGAGCTCTGCACACGACCAGAGATCTTCTTCCTACTGGTACAGTTCTCCAGTAACAAGGAATATCTTGACAGTAAAGATCTGATGCTATTTGTGGAGGTGGAGCAGGGTGTGGAAGGTGTAACGGAAGACATGTGCAGGGATATTGTTCAGAAATTTGAGCCATCCGCCGAAGGTAGGGAGAGGGCCTACCTCTCCATTGATGGTTTTACCCACTACCTCCTCTCCTCTGAATGCCACATCTTTGACCCCCAACACAAACGTGTGTGCCAAGATATGAGCCAGCCTCTGTCCCACTACTACATCAACTCGTCACATAATGCCTCACTTCTGGAAGACCATTTCTGGGGTTCAGCAGATATCAGCAGCTACATCCGAGCTCTAAGAATGGGCTGTCGAAGCATCGAAGTCATTGTATGGGATGGCCCTGATAATGAACCAGTGGTGTATGTGGGTAGTTCTGTAGCCTCACATCTAGCTTTCTCTAAAGTCCTGGACATCATAAACCAATATGTTTTTGAGAGCTCTGAGTATCCCCTGATTCTCTGCTTAGTAACCCACTGCTGCATCCCCCAACAGAGGGTCATGGCGCAGCATATGAAAAAGATTCTTGGGGACAAGCTGTATATTGAACCCCCAAACAAGGAGGAAAACTACCTACCTTCACCTGAGAAACTAAAAGGTAAAATCCTCATCAAGGGTAAGAGACTACCGCCCAACTGCAATGACGTTGAGGGTGATGTGACGGATGAGGAGGAGGGTCTGGAAATGTCTCGAAGAGTGGGAGCTAATGAGAAGGACCAGCTAAATGGCTTAGGCTACAAGAGACTTAGACTGTGCAGGGAGCTCTCTGATCTAGTATCTCTCTGCAAGTCTGTCCAGTTTAGGGACTTTGAGATCTCGAAGAGAGACCAAAAGTACTGGGATATTTGCTCCTTCAATGAGGTAGATGCAAACCGATTTGCCAATGAGTTCCCAGAGGAATTTGTCTGTTACAACAAGCGCTTTCTCTCCAGGGTATATCCCACACCTATGAGAATCGATGCCAGCAACATGAACCCCCAGGATTTTTGGAAGTGTGGCTGCCAGATTGTGGCTATGAACTACCAAACGCCAGGCCTGATGATGGACCTCAACCTTGGCTGGTTCAGGCAGAATGGTAACTGTGGGTATGTTTTGCGGCCAGCCATCATGAGGGAGGAGGTGTCTTACTTCAGTGCCAATGCTCGGGACTCGCTGCCAGGGGTGTCTGCTCAGCTTCTTCACATCAAGATCATCAGTGGGCAGAATCTGCCCAAGCCTCGCGGCTCTGCAGCTAAGGGTGACGTTGTTGAGCCCTACATATATGTGGAGATTCACGGCATCCCAGCTGACTGTGCTGAGCAAAGAACCAAGACTGTGTCCCAGAATGGTGACAACCCTATTTTTGATGAGAGTTTTGAATTCCAGATCAATTTACCAGAACTTGCAGTACTGCGCTTTGTCGTGCTGGATGACGACTACATTGGAGACGAGTTCATTGGCCAATATACTATCCCATTTGAGTGCCTACAGCCAGGCTACAGACATGTCCCCCTACAATCTCTGACAGGAGAGTTCCTACCCAACACCACCCTGTTTGTCCATGTAGCCATCACCAACAGGCGGGGTGGAGGAAAGGCTCATAAGAGGGGTCTGTCTGTCAGGAAGGGTAGGAAGGCCCGGGAGTACACCACCACCAAGACCACAGGGATCAAAGTAGTCGACGAGCTCTTCAGAGCTTCCACCCAGCCCCTCAGGGAGGCCACAGACCTCAGAGAAAATGTGCAGGTAAGGAATTACACACTAAAATACATTTTAAAAAGTAAGCTTTGTTTTTACATTCTGTTGCAGGGTTTATGATGTTGTTGATGCAGAACAAGTAAATAACACTATAGATCACTCTTTGATAAGTGTGTTTGTGGTCCAAAAGTTAAATGAAATTATTTTATTTTATAGAGCAATGACATTCAACTTGTAAACAATGGTAACACTTTAGACCCAATGCTGTACAAAATTCGGTTGCACTTATTGTCTTGCGTTTTGATGATTTGGCTCCCCACCAGTTATTTCATAACACCTTTTTTTAGACTCTGCACTTGATCCAGGTAGATTGGGTGAGTAAAGATACCGGGATCATCAAAATCATTCATGTTCATGCCTGCAGACACAGAATATGCTTATCTATATTCATGGTATTATTCTGAACATTATATGTTATGTTACAGTAGATTTTCTGTCATGCTTATCTGCATATTGGGTTTAAAGTCAAGATATGAAAAGACCGTTAAGCCATTTCCACCAAATAAAACTACTTGACTTGCTTCAGTCGGTCCAAATTGAGTGTTGAGTGTTTCTGGTTGGACTCATTTTACTCGCTGTTGTGGATATAGGCACGTCGCTAATTGGGCTTTATTAATGTTGTAGAAGAGAATGGTAATAAAGTGACATTGCTGTACAATTATGAGGTTTATGAATAGCGTAATCATTAATGAGGGACAATTATTGCCATGGGGAGAAGACTGGGTTGCTTGGCACTTAGTGCACTACTTTAAAACTCCTCTGAATGAAGATTAGTAACCACAGTGTATATTTGGCTGATGACCAGCAGCAGAAGCCTTTTAGTGCATGTATCATTTTGTTTGTGATGACTGAAGGGTGTGATGCAAAGCTTGTCTCATTTGTTCAGTCTACAAATTACAACACAGAGAGAGCCAGTGAGCCATTTAAATGCCACGTTGTGTGTTGTTTGTTGTCAATTTAGATTGGCATGCTATTCTCTAACGGCTAACAACATACACATGATCTTGCTATATATTTTTAAGTGTTGACACAACTCCATCCACAATGACTTGTCCACTTGGGGGGAAAATGTGTTAATAGAATTTGGTTAAGTTGAAAAACATCCCGATTAAAATAAATAAACAGATGCAATTAATTCAATTACATTTGCATATGTATTTAACAGTAAACCCTTCGGGCTTCTTCATTATATAATACAATATATCTTTATTGTCCACCAGGGTAGAAATGTGTATTGGACTCACCAAACACAAGAAACAACATAAAAAGCAGACGAGCAGTAAAACAAACGCATAGAAAAGGTCCTATTACACATTAAAACAGTTCATGTCAATGTATGTGGCTTAAAACTCCTCAGTCACTTTATTCAGTTAAAAACATTGATGGCACTTGGCATGAAGGACTTCTTAAATACATTCTTAGTTGCCAGAGGGACTCTATAGCGCATCCCGGAGCTATCTGCCAGGATACTCCCTGCTCTTTTCCTCCTTCCTAATAATGTACATAAATATACCTGTCTCACTTTCAAAACATGGTAGTAGGTAGTTGACAAATTTGATTACTGAATATCTTCTCTAATTTCCTGCATTAACCTGATATCTCCTGAAACCGGGTGTCTTGTGCATGAATAACCAATGCTGGAAGAATGCAAGCGTTACAAAAATCTAATATATAAAGTTGTATAAGAATACATACAATTAAACAAACATGTGTGTTCAGCAGAAGCTAATGTAGCACACTTCTTTTTATGTGTCCAGGTCATAAATACCAAGGTCTGTCCATCTGTCTTCAGTAAGCAGTAACCTCAGTCTAATGGCACAGCAAACAAGAGCAGACCAAACTAAAAAGGCAGAGATGCGATTAGAGATCCTGTGGCATGCTGTCATGCATTTTTCAGTTGTGGAAATAGTCAATGTTCTGACCCCAGGGCAGAGGGAAACATGTTTGTGTTCGGGAGGTGAAATTGATCCTGTAATTGTAGAGGTAACATGAGGAAATTACAGCTTGAATGGGATAAGAGGAAGGTCATTTTCAGGAAAACCATTGGAAATAAAAGTGTGAATACAAGCAAATAACAAACAATCTTGACCAAAAAGTGTGTCCTCATTAGGCAAAAGATTATAATATTTGGCCCAATCAAAGTGTTGCTTGTTTGAATAATCTAAATTAGTGACAAATAGATACCTCAACAGTTTTCATGATTAGGTCCTAATCTATGCTTGGGTGTGAGTCAGCATGGGAACATTTCATGAATAAGACATGTAAAATGGCTTACTGTGAAGTCAGCCCTATAAATCTGACACAGACTTATCAAACAAATCCTAACTCAATAACTCAACTAATTAATGCCACAAATGAAATAATCACAGACATGTCCTGTGTCATAGCCGACACTCGAAACTGTTCTGTAGTTTTAAATCATCTCTCAAAAGAAATGGCTTCAGAAACTAATCTTATGTATAAAAAAAAAAATAATAATTAAAAAATGTAAATGGCCATATACAGTTGAATGTGAATCGGCATCTTTTAACCTGATCAAACAACACTGGCACCACAATATCCTCAGGTTTGAAATGTAAATTTTTCTTTTTGAAATGAAGAGATAAAAGTTGATGAAATGAAAGAGGTGAAGTTGAGAGGAGGGCTTTAAAAGGGATAAATGAAGAATAAGACCTTTGCCTTTAAATGTGAAAAAGGGACAATTGTGAAAGCTTTGTAGAGACCAGCTGTGTGGAGCCAGGTGCCTTTAATCTGGAGGGAACTGGAAGGCAGAAGCAGGGTCAGTGGCCAACAAGCCACAAGGCAACAACCAAGCCATCTCTGGAAGCTTCACCACCCCTGACTTGATTAGACGTTAACTTGAAAAAGAAATACCTTTTTTACTCATACTCACAAAACTCATGGCATATAACCTTAACCATGAAAGCAGTGCACACGCAAACCTCTTTAGATGTTATCGCCAGAAGCATTATTTCACCTCTCTAAGCTCTTTAGGAGTCCTTTTATCCTCCAACGGTAAAGCTTCCAGCTGGTCTGCTTTTATTAGTAACATAAATATAAGTGTGTTGGGCTATTCAAAAGACTGAGGAGATCTATGAACATTGACCAGTGGGCAGATATGATAGGTTGCCATGGTTTATATGTGGATCTAGGCAGCAAATCAATTATTTCTGTAGGAGATTTGAATAAAGTCCTTTCCGGAGTGCTGCTGCCCATGAACCTTGAGTGTTGATAGAGGTGGAGGAGAGCTGCCAGCCTGTAGTTTTTTTCTTTCTTTGCTGAACAGTGTGTGTCTGGGTCTGTGTGAGTGTACGTCATCATAGGCACATTCACCACCACTCAATACTGTGGCCAGAGAGACGAGGTGACAGATTAAAGCAGACAGAGAGAGCGAGAGGAGCAAACAGAAACAAAAGCAGTGTTGTAACAGGACACGGAGCTCTCATTTGGGGAATGTTAGAAGGGGAGTAAAGTGGGGGAAGGGAGTAATTAAAAACACAAGCCTCTCATTGGTGTACTTTCACACTATAGCTTGGAAACAGTATGGCTTTTATTGCACAACAATTACCGGAAAAACATTCACACATGTGGTCCCTTACACACATGCGAAGAATCATACAAAGCATAATGAATGTTAATAACTTGGGCTCAGACCACACTGAGACATAATCTTATGCAGTCACAGATTCTCATAGTTCACACACAGGCACGTAATCACTCACCGGGTTTTAATTCAGAGCCCCAGAGCTGTCATTGTGTTTCTTCTCGCGGCTGTGCTCATTGGTCTAAGTGGTGTTAACTGTGGCTGAGGCTCAGCATACAGATGCCGACTGCGTCCCATGGCCACCCTCTCTGTCTACAGGAAGGTTGGGCACTGCGCTGACAGCACATCCTCTGGCCTCTGGGATGGGGGGGGTGGTGGGGTGGATTTTTCTGCAGGCCTGGAGGTCTAGCCCAGGGAGACGGCTGGTTCCCACACTGCAGAGTGCAGAGTGCGTGGACGGATTCCTAAGTACCAATTCTTATTCTCTCTCTTACCTGCCCTGTGGTTCCAATGCTTCTCATCATCACCCTCACAATGTGCAGTTCAACACTTGGTTCTTCGTGCCTCAGCCTAGGCTGCTCTTTTGCGCTCCTTCTCGTTCACTGTCCCTCACTCTTCTCTCACCTGGCTCTGTCACACTCTCCTTTTTAGCTGTCTTTTAACCAAGCTGACGGACTGAACAACAGCAGCCTGGTTTGGCCTCTTGAATTCCCATGCTGGCAGAGGAATGAAACATTGTGACAGGCAGTTGCCTCGTTGCCGGGGCTGCAAAGCATTTGAACCCAGACGTGCAGACACTCTGGCTTCGGTGGACTGGAAAGCAGACTGGCTGCTCACAAACATTGCATCTGCTCTGTTGTGATCATTGTGCAGTTATAAGAAATGTACAAATTGGGAAATTTCACACCAATTTCAAGGTCAATATAAGGGCAAAAATGAAAAAGTACTTAATTCAGGTGAAGAATAATTTTATTTTAATGAAGATTTGGATGGAAAGAGTAATGTAGAGCAACATGAAATTGAAAGCAGTACTGTTGATTTAAATGTGAAAGTGCCTTACAAATATTTATCCTAAAATCAATGAATAATTGTGATAAATAATTCTGACCTCAAAATGTATCATAATCATGATTATTATTTTGGCCATAATTGTGCAGGCCTAGATTGATGGCAGACCCGCTCTACTGACTGAGCTAAAGCGGCCCCTGATGAAAACTAAGATATGCTATCAGTAAAAGATTAAACAAACAGGACATGTTGATGGATTTCTTTATTTAACTAGCAGCAGAGCGCTAAAATGGCCAGTGGTCCCTGTAGAAACGGGAATGTAAGGAGAAGAATGCTTAGGAAATTACTTAAGTTTTGATCGTTTTAAAATTGATGTTTTATATAGAGACTAAAGATAAATACAAAGATCTGTGAAGAAAAGGGTGAAAAAAAGAGAAGGAGAAATTAAGAAAGAGAGGGGTGAGTGACTGAATGTTCTGAGGACCTTCAGGCTGTGGTCAGAAGTTTGGCTCCAGAGACTCTGGGCCATTGAATAAGCAGACTGACGTTATGGGAGACAGATAGTTTTACTGTCACCAAGACAAACACTCGCTGATATCTTATCGTGTTTCAGCTCTGAGGGAAGTATCACGCTCCCTCTCATTAAATCTACTCACTCAAGGTCATATGCAAAATGTGTGAACAATATTTGCCTTCCCATCAGGGACACAATCACTTCATTGGTCAGGCAAAATAACCCGACAGGAGTTTGCCTTAGTTGCTTTGGTTACTTAGTGACAGCCAAGAGGTGCAGAGCACAAGGACAAACAGATTTCTTTACTTTTATATTTAACATTAAGAGCAACTTTAAAATAAGTGAACATCTATTAAGTAAAAACAACATTGACGCAAATGCAGCATACAGAGTTGAGTAGTTCTATTTATGTCTTTTTTCATGTGTTCATTACCCAAATTCTTTCTTTCCCAGAATGCCATGGTGTCCTTCAAGGAGCTCTGTGGCCTGACCCCGGCGGCAAACATGAAGCAGTGTATCCTGACGGTGTCTACCTGGCTGATGAACAGCGAGAGGTCACTGAGGGTAACAGTCGACCTGAGCGAGACGTACCCAACAATGGAAGCTCAGGGTCCCGTGCCTGAGCTGCTGCGCAAAGTGCTCAACGCCTATGACATGGTGAATAACCTGCACGCACACAAGAGAGTCAATATGATGCTGTCAGGCAAACATAAATTGTTAATACTGCTGTTATGAATATTAAATTACACATGAGAAATCTTTTGAACAAATTCAACAAATTCAGTACACACACACACACGCACACACACACACACTTATATGCATCTTTTGAAAGTTTAGGGAGATTTAGGTGTTTAAAAAAATCTCTTGCTTTGTTTGTATCCATCTAAACCTCTGATCTGTGAAGTCCCTCGTAAAACTGTCTTAACACGTTAAAGCAGAGACGGATAACTTTCCCCCAGAGCGTTTCCAAGTGGTATGAGTGTTGGTGCCGCTGTCCGATCGCTTTCTGTTTTCCTCAGAGCCACCAACAACACAGGGACCACGTTGTATTTGTTTCCAAACGAACTGCGCAACAGACGCGTTCATTTCACATTTTCCGTCAATTGAACAAGAAGATGGATCTACTTGTACTATATTTACCATGTATCGTTAGCGACATGGCTACCGCTAGCAGCCTGGCTGACGTCACTGTCATAAGCCAGAAACAACCGTGAGAACCTAAATAAACTAGAAACCCAGATTTCAGTGCTATGATAATTTTTCTCTCCCTCTTCACCTCATTTTTCACCTCTGTCAACGGGGTAGAGTTCCCACAGTTAACATTACTCTGGCTGTTCCACTACCTTGGGATAGCTTGTGTAAGCTTATCATTTGATTTAAGCTTTCTCACAGCTGGATGTGTTTTACAAGGCTTCTTAACATGGCTAAAACCACCTATTTGACCAGACAGATTGTCAAGCTGCAGCTCCTTATTGTATAATTTCACATGTCCTTTCCACCCTGCCTCCTCTCTTACATGAACACTGCATTTTTCACGACTTGACATTGACATTGGCCCAAAAGGGGGTTGGAGGACTGTAATTAGTTATCACCCGCTGCTTCCTCTCCCATCCTGTGAGGCTTGGTGGGGGATGGTGAAGTGGGTCATGAGCTAGAAACAAGGTTGTTGCGTCCACACTGCTCAGGTTGTCGGCTCTCCCGCTGCTGATACCTCCCGGAGTGACGCAGTGAGTGACATCAGGCGTTTGGAGTGCGGCTCCAAATAGAATCTGCTTGGGCTTTTATGAGTCCTCGCACCAGGCAAGAGGTTTGGCACTGTCAAAACAACTCTCACGCTCCAGTCCACAAAAAAAAAAACTTTATGGGGACGAGCAGAAATGCTGGCCCGGAATCCGTCATTTAGAGTTTTAGACATTAGAACGTGAATTCTCAGGCCTTTAACACCAAAACATGTTTGTCATAACCCTAGAATATCAGGTCCCAACATTTTTCATAATCGGCCAGCACATACAAAGTATGTTGAACTACATCAGTGGTTTGCAGCCTTTAGAAGTTAATAAAACATGTATGTACATTAACCTATGGTCTTGTCCTGAGGCTTGGGCCTGGTCAGCTGAGGGTCTTTGTTTGCTTCCCCGCTCAATAACAGAGGACCCAGTGTTAGCAGTATGCAGTATGTGTGTGTAAATGCATGTGACTTCATGGCTGCCAACACTCCATTTACTGGAGGATATCAGTGTGCAGTGCGTGTCCTCATTCCCCCCGTGTGGGCTGCAGCCAGCCAACATTGTAACCCTGAACTGAACAAAGCGGCAGCACATTGGAACTCTGTTTCCACCTCATATACACACATATATGTACAGTTATGTGAATGCACACATATATGTTTCTTCCACTGACTACACTCATTCCCTAACCATTCAGAAATAATTGACCCAAGATGCATGAACACAAAGCAGCCATTTTGTACATCCATTCATTCTGTGTTCATACTGTTTTTTATTATTTGTGAAACATTGTGTTGATATATTTACAGTTCAGCTAAAATGGCACTTAGAGAAAAAGAGCTCAATGCTCGGTCTCTACATAACTTACATAAGTTACATCACTAAGTTAGTGAGATTCCGAGCTTCTTTTTCGACTCACCATTTTGTGCACCACACAGGAAAGAAATCCACTACAGTCGAGGCTGAGGTGCTACTTTCAAGACCAGAATGCAGTGCAGCTTCAACACATGTCGCATTCAAGACTCCTCCTTGCTGCTGTTGGAAAGATTTGCTCTCTGTCTTCCTTTCATTATCTTACTCTCACTTACGCATACAACTCCTTGGGGTTTGGTTAGGAAAGAAAGAAATGATTGGAAATGTAGGTTTATGAAATACATGTACATACAATGTGTAAAGCATCAAAGATTCTGCATATTTTAGTTTTTTTCCATTTGATTCTTATCTTAAACCATCCCCTTAATGAAGGGACTGTCCAAAAGGAGCTCACCTACAAAACTGTTTGCACTGAAACCAGTTCTCATGAGGAGAGCAAAACAAGAAAAGGCATGCACATACACACACAGTATGAGAGTCCACTTCCTGTCTCTCTGCTAACAAGGAGTGTGAAACTTCATTAGCTTCCTCCTCCGTGCTTCAGGGCTGGTCCAGCTGCTCCTCCTCAGCCTGTGGGATGATGTTTAGGGACTCAAAATACACAGCGTTGTGTCGGTCAGATGCAAAAGTAAAGGTTTAAATAGGAATTTGCATCTCTGACACTCCTGGTTTCCTTGTGGTACCAATACATGAGTTGAGTCAGAATCAACTATATATGTCAAGTTAGTCTTGGTATTTTTGCTAAACTTTAACTTAAACGATTAATCCATTATCAAATTAGTTGCAGGCTAATTGTCTACTGATTTATATAGTCTACAAAACACAGGTCTACGCCATGGACTTTGGATTGTTAAAAAAGCAAACAGGCCCACTTTGCTTTTTTAACCACTGGAGTTATAAGGCCATAATACTGAACAGAATGCTTATCATTTTCACATGAATTATATCTAGCTTTCTCTTGTACCGGCATACAAGACCAAATACATCTGAACTATGTTGTTTACACGACCAATTAATTGGAAAGAATGCGCTTCCTCCAATTATGATTCGACTCCAATAAAAGTAATCGCATGAAGACATTTACATGACAGCTACCTTGGGTAATTTGGTTAAGGCTGAATTGTTAGTGTGTCTGTAAACATAAGAGTTAAGAGGTCAGCCCAAGTACTTTCTGTTGAGGGGATCAAATGTGACGACACCTCATCAGTTTCTCCCTCTTGGTATTTGTCTTTGCTTCTTATTTACTGTATATACTGTGTTTTTGGCTGGTCCTCTGCTCAAGGCTTTTCAGGTTTGGCCCCGATATGATGCCGAGATGTGATGTAAATGAACTTCATGTCTTCTTGTCTTCTAGATGATCCAAACCAGCAGAACACTGATCGAGTCGGCTGACGTCGTCTATTCCAAGCTCACACAAGCACAACGTGCAGGTACGTTGCATGATGGGATGAGCAGAGTCCTCAGCCTGCAGCGTCCCTTTCCATCCTCTACATCTTCTACACTTCAGAGCATGTTGATCACGACTGGATGCGTAATTTTGTTTGCCTGCAAAAATAGGGAACCTTTTTGATGAGACGATTCCTGTTTTGAAGATTCTCTCTTTCATTCATGACATTTCAAAAATGAAGCAGCAGTACCATGAAACAAAGCAGGATAAGGACGATCTCTCTGCTACTGTGAGGGAAACGACTGTTTCAGACACAAATTAAATTACCTTACTGGCATGTTTTATTTAATTTCATGAAGAAAAATAAAATCATAAGACACAAAGCAACATAAATGAATTTGAGCTGCTGTGCTTTTCGTTCCAGATGAATCATGCACTGTACGAACGGGCATCTGCATCCTTCAAACGTATTATGTGTCGTGTCCTCCTGCCTAATAGAATGAGCGTAGTGTATCAGCATCAACATCAACAGCAGTGGCTGCTGTCAATAGAACAGGCCATCATCAGTGAGTCAGCGGCGAGTAGTTATCATGTCAGTGGGCAGGTGAAAACAATCAGCCAGCCGCACAAACAAAGGGCTACGGGAAAAAGAGGACACAGCATATACATAATTCGAGAGGAGGAGAGTGTGGAGTGAAAGGGGGAGGGATGGTAAAACAGAGAGAAAAGGATGGAAATAAAGAACGCGTTTAAAAAGAAAAAAGGGTGCTCGATGTAAGAGGTCTGGCCTTTTCAAAGGGTGAGGATAAAACTCGTAAGATCATTAGCAGAGGAATCGTTTCAAATCAAGACGTTCAGCACCTATTGTTCCTCATTTGATTTGCTTCTCTACGACGCAGCAGTGCCTCTGCTGAAGAGCTCCTAAAACAAGAACATAGTTTGAATCTTCATTCTGCGTGTTTAAACCTCACATTCTTGCTGTAGACATTGCAACCAAAGACATAACTGAGACAAATGTGAAACCTACAGATTCAGGCCTGTTACAGAGCGTGTAATAGCTGGTTTGAACATGGAAGGCCATATGTTGTTTGTGTGTTGTGTATGATAAACCCGAAGTAGACATGGAAGGTTCACTCACTGGCACATGCTAACCCAATATCCTGAGGCCGATAAGCCAATTTAAGCCCGCTATGCCCAGCATTACTCCCTGGTGTCACACAGAGGCAGGCATATGCTTCCCTCACCCCCACCACAACAAGCCAAGCTGATATTTGTGCTGTGCAATTACCAAGGGATGTAGGTTGAACGCTGGGGCTTCAATCACAGAGCTGGCTCCGAGGTTCCCCGGCCCAGAGCTGGAAGCGTCTTCAAAGGCGATGACTGCACAGTTAAGCAGATCTTAAACCCCACACAGCCACAGCTACCCTCACAGCCGTGTCAGTAGCTGGATACCAGAGGCTGATACTCGGCTTACTGCTGCTGCTGTCTGGTGAAAACCTTGTACTTCCAAAATGTCAAAATTTCAGGAGCTACAGTAAGAAAATCAACCTTGTTTTGTGCCTCGAAAGTATGCTTGTTTAAAGTAATTAATTTTGAAAGGGCCTCAAAAGCCCAGGGGCTGGAGCATTTTCTCTCGGAGCATGTAATCCTTACAATCCAATTGAAGTGAAAACATGGATATTCCTAAATTTGGAGTTACAAGGTTTTCACGCAAATGCTGCATTATGTAAGAACGATACAATGAGGCAGAGGGTTGGAGCGTTAGCCCTGAGGGGCCTCAACTGCATGCCAAACATAGCACTTTCCCTATCGCCCACTCCCACTCCCCACTAACACACAGGCTTCAATCCAAACAACTGCCATTCTCAAATGTACATAACTTCAATGCCTGTTCATTTCTGCCAAATGCAAACAAATGCAGTGTGTCCTGTGTTGTTGGTAGCTCTGTGGAAAACAGAAAGCACTCAGACAGCGACACCAACACTCATACCGCTTGGAAAAGCTATTGGGGGAAAAGTTATCCGTTTCTGCTTTAACGTGTTAAGGCTGTTTTATGAGGGACTTCACAGATCAGAGGCTTAGATGGATACAAACAAAGCAAGAGACTTCATGCTTCCAGAAGTTCGTTGTAGTTGTAGTTTTGATTGCAATACATGAGGCGGAAAAGAATAAAGGAAATTGCAATGTATAGACAGCTAGAGAAACAGATGCCCCAGCACTGTTTACCAAAATCCAATTACTTCGCTTTTTATGTGTTAAAAAAAAAAAAAAAAAAGAAGAAAAGCTACATAACGTAACCTACTGCCTCTAATAAAACTTGGGAGATAACAATTCTAAACTTTTTTTAATGAAATTTAACCCTATTGCCCTAAGGGAATATAAAATAAAATTAGCCAGGGATAGCTAAGTGAGTCTCGCAGCAGTATAGAAATATTTTCCATTCATGATTACATAAGAAAATATGAATTAATATGTGTCTGTGCTTGCAATGCTTGAATATCAATTAAGAGGATTTCAAGCTAGGAAAAATGCTCGATGGGGAAATTATGAAGTTTGATATTGCCTCCGTAAATCAACATTTTTAGATCTGCTATAATAATCTCCCTCTTTCATTAATAAAGTAATTACCTTCCAATATTAGCGCAGACACGCCTGTCCCGCTCCTCCACTCAGCTTGCTCTTTGTCCCCTCCATCTGCTTACTGTACTGTCTCATCAGGTCCCTGCTGTCTGTATATCTGCTGCTGCTTTTGCTCGCATATATGCAGAAGTTTAGTTTTACCTGTATGGTTTAATGCTCATGGGAAATGAAATGCTGTTGTATAGTCATATTATTACATAAAAGTTTTCCAAATAAGGGCAATTGATTTTGTTATGTCATTCTTAGAAATTGCAGAGCAGCTGGAGAACATGTACTGTTCAGTGTGAAACTGCTCTAAAATGTGCTCGATATGTGAATAGAAACGTTGAGTGTTCAGCTACTTCAATATAATTTTACAATCCGTGGATCTAATGCATTTCTACAAAGACTCACCTGTCTCCCTGCACAAATGCTACAACTCAACCCCTTCTCCGCCTTTCTGTAGTCTTTGTCTTTTTTAGCTTGTGTCTCAGTTCATAATAGGCTTCTTTTATTCTCTAAAGGAGCAGAAAAACCATGGAGGACTTTGGAATTAACTTATGACTCCTCAACAAAATGCTACATCTTTGTGATGGCTGGCAAAGCATGAATTTACCTCTTTTGATGGACTGACAAGCACTGAATGCACCCTTCAGAAGCCATCTCATAAGCCATATGATTATGTAGAGACTGAGGATGACAACAGCAACAGCTTGAACACAGACAGAGAATCCGAGAGTGGAGGCATACGAAGGGAGAAATGGTGAATTTGCATGGAATTGAAGGTTCTGTCCCTATGATCGATCCGGAAGCCGAAGGTATAATTGTGTTGTATAATGGCTGAGTGTGAAGTGGAAAAAAGGTGCTATTAGGGACAGGCTGTCAGCGTTGGAGATAGAATATGGGATGGGAAAGTGTGCGTGTGTGTGTGCCGTTGTCTAGGCTTAATTTAAGGTCTTTGATTGGACCTGACACAGTTGCCCTAGCCATTAGAAGTGCACTCTGCTCATCAGCAAAACGCTGTTGTGACAAAGCCATAATCACAATGACACGCTGGCTGTGGTCTGAAATGAGCAACCTGGACTCACCGCTTACCTCCTAATTTGACTTTCATTTTAAATTGAAGCAACAAGTGGCTCGTTGGCAGGTTCACCACTCATACAGTAGACATTTGGGTTGCTATACCTCCTACTTCCCTCCTCCCTCTCCTTCCTGTGTTCAGTTTATGCCCAGTCATTATTGCAGCTAATCAGTTTAATTTTGGCAGTGGAGTTGACGTGTTGATGAGGATGGAGAGGTGCTGGTTGATCCCCCCCCTGGGCACTATTGATGGCTCGCCATCACATACACCGCTAATGGGGAACCAGATAGACAGCTGGGATGCAAACTCTGGCACCTCCAGATGCTACCACTGTGTGTATAATCTGTACACTGGCTTATGTGTCTGCACGCATATCTAATCTGTTTGTGTATGGAGAGCACAACTTTCACTCCTTCTCCTAACAAGCCTGTGCTTCACTGGCTTCCAAAAGGATTTTCTTAAGTATTTCAACATTTTTTCTGAAAGACTAAGAAAGTCCTGAGTTATAGATGCAAGTAGAGCTGCAAATATTAGTCGAGTAATCGATTAGTCGATCGACAGGAAAATAATCGGCAACTATTAATAAACGATTAATAAAAAGTCATTTTTCATGCAAAAATGGCAGAAAAAGCTGTTTCAGCTCCTCAAATATGGAGATGTCCTGCCTGTTTTATATCATATGTAACTGAATATCTTTGTGTTTTGGACTGATAAAACAAGACATTTAAATAAATCACCTTGGACTTTGATACCTGATGGACATTTTTCACTATTTTCTGACATTTTATAGACCAAACAATTAATGGAATAAAATAATAATAATAAATAAATAATAATAAAATAACAGTCAGATTAATTGATAATGAAAATAATCATTAGTCGCAGCCCTAGAAGCTGGTAGAACAGCAGCTACTTTAGAGAGGAGGCAGGATTTAATTGATTTATTGACACAACAAGCATCTCTTTGTAGCCTATTACATCTAGGTTGTGAGGCGTTCAGGTGTCTTGCTTGAACATAGCTCTGCATCCTGCCTTGAACAGGTGCAAGCTCACTGTATGAGTTTAAGAACTGTGCTGATATCCTCTTCCATGCCAAGACTCTCCTCTAACTGACCATCCAACTGTGTTGGTATGGTGTGACTCCACGCAAAATCCATTGCCAACGAAATCTTCCTTTATCTTCCGTGGCTTTTGTACTGTCATTGTTTTCCCGGCTCATCAGCAGCTGGAAAATCCCATTCTCTATTTGCAATGATGTTATTCTGCTTGGGCTCTGCAGTGTGCAACTTGATAAATTAATGAAATCCTGATCTGACTGTATCTCCCTCTCACCCCCTTTCCCATCTTTGTTTTCAACATTTCTTTTCATCAGATCCTGTTTGGAGATTCTGTTTGATTTTTTTATTTACTTACCCCTCTCTCTCTCTCTCTCTCTCTCTCTCTCTCTCTCTCTCTCTCTCTC
>CALSBV010010309.1:3517276-3581788 GCA_943590825.1 Bovichtus diacanthus
TCTCTCTCTCTCTCTCTCTCTCTCTCTCTCTCTCTCTCTCTCTCTCTTCCTGTAGCTGTCTCTTTTTCTGTGCATGTGTATTTGGAGGATAAGAGGGGCTGCTGCAGTAACAAACAACATGCTGTCCCCTCAGTCCTCCTGTCTGTCTTTTTCTTTCCAGTCGAGAAGCAAAGCATAAGATCCTGTCTGATCAGAGTGTGCCCAGGAGGCCACATTGTGTTTATTATTATTATTTTTTAAGTGACTGTAAGGAACAGCAACTATGTGACTGTTGGGGGAAGGAAATGCTTAATAATTGGGAAATGAAATGCTTGAAGAGGCTTTATTGTGACGAGCCGCCTCGAGCTAATTTCATCTCTTATTCAGCTCTCTGTCTGCCTTTCTCCCCAACTCCTGTGATCGCCCTGGCTCTGCTCTGCACCAGCAGCAGCCCATTAACTACACCAGATTACAAGATCAAATCAGCCCTAAACCCTGTTAACACAACTTTCAGGCTCAGAAAGAGATATTCTGCAATGGCTCTACATCATCAATTATATGCAAATTAAAGGTTCCTTTTTTAGAAAGGTTGAGTCTGATATGCACTTAAAGGTTCGATGTGTAATTTCGAGCCACCTGCGCCACAGAACTGGAGACAGTATTTCACCTCTAAACTGGGTCCATACAATCTCTAATGTTCATATTTTAGTTTTAGTAGTTTGTCATATTTATTGTTCTCTAATTTATTCTTTATATTGTGTGTTTTGCATTTACTCAGTCAGTCAGTGGGCAAGAATACCAAAATTGGTAAAAAAAAAAAAAAAAAAGTGGTGCAGGTTTTCTTGTTTCTGCCATCCAATAAACAAAGTATAAAGCACACATGGAACATGGCTGTAATATTTACAGCTGTACTTCTTCTCCCTCTGTACTGAGGCAGACTGGAGCTACAGTGACTCACTATCACCTCTAGAGGAACAAGTGGTATTACAGGACTGGACGGAGTGCAGCTAGCTGTTAGCATGCTAACTTCAGAAGATATCTCTGCAACACAACACGACATAACGTCAACA
The DNA here is from genome assembly GCA_943590825.1 of Bovichtus diacanthus. NCBI lineage: Eukaryota > Metazoa > Chordata > Actinopteri > Perciformes > Bovichtidae > Bovichtus > Bovichtus diacanthus. The sequence goes on from CALSBV010010309.1 coordinate 3,518,326, forward strand.
CTGTCACCTCTTCACATTCTGTTGATAATGTTAATTGTTTTAATGTGTTAAGTTTAAATTCTGGCATATCTTACACATTGAACCTTTAAGGCCAGAGATCATATTTTCTGTCTATTCTATATATATATAAAATCATTTATTTATTAAAAAAAAAGTAAAAAAACAACGTGATTTGAGACCTGATGCATGATTCAGGACACTCGCTAAGAACAACCTAACACTTTTGTGTAGTGTGAGACAATGTAACTGCATGACTAGATACTTTTATAGTGCAATTTGTAAACGGAGAATTGAATATTAAACCAAACAATTTTATTATTCAATAATGTATGGCTCTGTTGCACACATGTTATCTCTTCCCTTGGAACAAGGATGGAGTCGACTTATTATTATTATTTTTTTTTAAAACAAGCAACAGTCTGCCACTGGGCTGAGGTAATCTTGCTCTCCAACAAAAATCAATTTCATTAAAGACTTCTCTTGACAACAGGGGAAATGGAGGTATCAGCCTACTAGTCAGTAAAAAAACAAAAAAGAAGCTGATTACTAAAGACTTGTGAGACTTGTGATGATGGGCTTTTTGTGAATTATAGCGCATTATGTGCCTTCTGGACTTGGATAAGCTCAATTGTCAGGGACAGACTCACAAGTGGGCTGAGACATATGGCTTTAGGAGGAGTTTGTTCTTAAAGCCCAGAGGATTAGTAATGGTCAGTGTGGGCTAAATGAAGCCGGACTCACTGATAGATTCATTGAAGGTTAGCCTTGTATGGTGTATTGTATGGTGAACCGTAACGTCCAGGGTTCTATTCCTGCCTAGAGACCTTTGACGCATGTAAAACCCATTTCTACACTGTCTTCTGTCTAAGGCGCATTGAGGGATTTTCTTTAATGAACTGATTACATTTGGTTGTCAAAGGATAAGGTCACAGTCACTTCTCAAAACACATGTTTTTGCCAAGAATTCATATGACCTATGATTATGACAATTTCACACAAATGTCTAATAGGATAAAATGATGAAGTGATGACATTTTGAACAGACATGAACTGCAACATGCCTGTACGGCAGGTAGTCCTAGTATGTATATGCAATACTCTAAAACAGACTAGATCATTTTTGCATTGCAGTTCTGTTTTATTGGTTATATGTATAATTCACATGCCGTGTGTGTGTGTGTCTGTGTCCAGGTCTGGACTTCCATGAGGACCTGCATCGCATTGGAGCAAAGGAGGGTCTGAAAGGCCGCAAACTCCAGAAGGCGATGGAGAGCTACGCTTGGAACATCACCGTCCTCAAGGTGAGATGGACTGAACCCCTGCTGGCATGTGACCTTCAGCAACAAAGGCCCTTTAATTGCACTATATATACCTCCAGTTTGTGTAAAGTACTGGCTAATACCTTTGATTGATGTGCAACATGTGAGATTATTTTGGAGACTATAATCAGATGAATAAACAATCCCAGATTCTATTGCTGAGATTAAACTACATGGTGCCTTAAGAAAGCTCTCTGGGCTAATTGTATTTGCTTCCTCTCTAATCCCTTAATCTCTTAATTAATTACTGTTGATTCCAGATACTGTTTTATTTATTTGCTCATGTAACTATCTTGACAAGACATGATAGGATTGTTCACACTTGTTTGTAGACACACGTATTCCTCATATGGGTACATTGGGTCCCTTGGACACGCCTTGAAGATGATGCTCAACAAAATGCATTTAGTCTCAGCCTGCCGCATGACTAAAATAGGTTGATATGGTTGCCCAATGTCCTCATCTTATTGCCTTTATGAACACCGGTGGTAATACCAGCACTGATGAAACGCCACATGCTGCTCAGACTGCTCTGCACAGTGGGCTCTTTTGCTATGTAAGGACAGAGCAGACAGGATATTTTTATCTCATCTCATCACCCTGAAATCATTTAGTATTGAGTGAAGAAGCTCCCTTAGCTGAGCTTTTTGCTTGAGTGTCAGGTTAGATAGATGTCTGATTGCTTGATTCTTCTTTGCCTTTTCATGTCTGCCTTTTCAGATGGGAAGATGGTAAAGAATAACTAACAATTAGTTTCATTAACAATAAATAATTTTCAAGGAACTGATTAATACGGCTGCACTGATTATTTTCTAGATTCCTTGATTAATCATCTATAAAATGTCAAAAGATAGTTTTAAAATGTCCATTCCAGGTTCTAAAAGTCCAAGGTGATGTTTTTAAATGTCTTGTTTTGTCAGTCCAAAATCCAAAGATATTCAGTTTAATGATATAAAACAGAACATCTCCATAACAGCATTTTCTGACAATTTTGCATGAAAAATAACTCAAACGATTAATCGATTATGAAGATAGTTATATAATAATAATTGTTTCGTCGATCCACTAATCGTTTGTTCGAATAATCCTTACAGCTTTACTGACTAATATAAAATGTACAGAAAAGTACCCAGAAATCATGTGACAGCTTGAGTTTGCTCGTTTTTCCCAACTAAGTGTTGTCCGAATACATCTAATTTAAATGATATAAAACGGTAAATAACAAAAGCAGAAAATCCTAAAATGTTGGACGCTGGAAACAAAATGTTGATAAAAGACCTCAATAATTAATTGATTATCAAAACTGTTTCCGCTACATGCTTGACTCATTGATTAACTAAACGTTTCAGCACTAGTGAAGGTAATGGCTATGGATTCTAAAGTCACTGTTAAAAGTGTTTGTTTTCTTGCTTTTTTTTTCTTGTACTAATACAGCTACCCATTGTGCAACAGCAAGATTTATCTCAATTAAGCTTCATTGAACCCTCTAGAATTGGGAAATGCATGTGCTTAAGTAGAACAACAGGTGGACACTCGAACATAATCCCTTTCTCAGCCACACTCCCTCTTTACCCATCACCCCCTGAACTTCTCCCATCGCTGTCTCTCCAAACACACACTTCCCTCTTTTGTCCTTCCTTCCATGAGTTCACATTCACAACATGAAGGCATCTTAGCGTGCACCTAACTCCTCCTCCTCCTCCTCATCCTCCTCATCCTCCTCTGCCTTCCATTCTTCGATTGTAAGCTGTGTCTCATACTAAACATTTGGTGAGAGCCTGGTGCATGTTTGCCAAGGCTGGCAGCCATGCACAGTTATTTCACCTGACATCCTCTCCAGATCCTCAGCAGGCCTGGAAACACTCGCTGGTAGATGGTGGGGAAGCTGTGAGGAAGATAGAGAGAGGGAATGAGTTGTGTATTATCTTTCCCAAACCTCATCTCCACCCTTACTTTGACAGTTATAGTCAGATCAGAGCTGTCACGGTGAATGAGGGTATTTGCCCATTTCTAGCAGTCATACCTGTCACTCATCTTACATTGCTGCTAAGAGAAAAGCATATCCAGAGAGACAGAAAGAGAGACTTTGAAGCAAATGGAAAGCATAGTGTAGTTCCTTTTTAAGAAGAATAACAGGCTCCAAAAACATGTGGATTGTTGTTGTCTCCCAAATCCCTCACCATTGTCAGTTTCTACTGTAATTAACTGTTGTTTCAGGCATATTATTACATAACCAATCTGCTAAAATAGCTCAGATTGTCTAACTCTGGCCCCCTTTTTTCTTGCCAGCACACATTTTATGCTGTTTCACTCCTAAACTAATCTGTTTTGTTCAATATTAGATGAAGGCTCAGGTGGGAACTTATAGAGTCCATACATTTCAAATCATGTCTCTCAGTCCTGCTCATGCTCCGCTACCATATCACTCCATAAAAAATAATCTACAGTAAAGGCTGGTTATTGACTGCCCAATTTCTGTCAAGGGGATGGACTGATTTTGATAAACAAGTAAGCGAGTAAGAGAGAATTTGATGAGGATATAGTGGTGGGATTTGGTGGCTGCCCATGCTTGGGCTTAGCCCCCCGTGAATAGCTTAAGGCCAGCAGTAGGGGTGATTGTACCAGAATACAAGTGCCATCGTGATTTGGCTCTGGCAGCACAGAACCAGCTTTTCACTGTCTTATTTTATGCCTGGTGAGTCATGACTTACATAATTCCATTTTTTTTTCTTCAAACATATGACTTATTCATGCTTGTGTGTTGCAAGCTGGAGAGGCTCAGGTAAAAGGCCACTTGCAGCGTATTAACATCACCTGGGAGTAGAGCGTTGGCCGTTGTGTGCAGGGCGGCACCTTTACTCCTTCTACAATATGTTAGACTGCTGTGCCTCAATGAGAGAACGTTGTCCCTTTTACCTTTCACAGGACAGTCTGGTGCAGAGCGGGTCAGCCTGCGCCGCTTCATAGGGATGTTCACTTAACGAGCTGTCACAGCGGGTCACACAGTCCACAGTGAAACAATTTAGATCCACAGATGAGAAGTTGGTTGTGAACAGATGTTGGAGTAAAGAAAGTGTTGGACGGACACGCTGAAAGAGAGGGAAGGGGGGGTCAGATTACCTTTCTTTTTTTTCTTGGCCAGTTCAAATAATTCAAGCACTTCCCACACACAGAAATAACTGCCTGTGGAGAAGACTCCACCATATTTCCACATGGCAGAGACAGCTAGCTTAAGGTGGCAGGCAGCCATGGCAGTGGCCCAGATTGACTTGACAGTGCTGTAAAGCAGGATGCCTGCCTTGACCACTTCCTCCACATATGGCAGGGATTCAGCTCTGGGGGGCCCCCAAATAAAGAGCAGAAATGCAGTATAACATTATCACCATATGACAGCACTATTCACCAGCTGAGAAGTAAGAAGGGATGGCAGGCCACCAAAGGGCTTCATTCAGTGGCCTGATACTGCCCCCTTCTGCATCTTATAAGCTAATGCATACGGAGAAAAACTACTTTACCACTTTATCTTTTTTGGTGACATGTTTTCCTTTATTTGGGATGACATTACAGCAGCAGTTCACACAGTCATCTTTATTTACCGTATTTTCCGGACTATAAGGCGCACTTAAAAGCCTTTAATTTTCTCAAAAAACGACAGTGCGCCTTATAATCCGGAGCGCCTTATATATGGATTAATTCTGGTTGTGCTTACTGACCTCGAAGCGATTTTGTGTGGTACACGGCGCTCACGGCGCTCTGTCAAAATGTTTTAGTACGACTTTGGTAAACTACAAAGCTGCGCCGCATAGTACGGCTGCCGTGGTCAGGAGCGTCGCGGAGTGATACATACTGTGCTTCACCATAATATTACAGCGTGTGTGTGTATAAGGACCCCAAAATGGCGCCTGTCAAGAGACACGCTTACGACGCGGACTTCAAACTCAAGGCTATCAGTCACGCAGTAGAACATGGGAATAGAGCAGCTGCAAGTGAGTGTATTGTGTTGTATTTTACGTGTTACAACTGAACAAGGTTGGGAGTTATTGTGAATACGCTAACGTTTGATTTAGCGGTATCAGACTGTTTTTTTTACGTGTTACAACTGAACAAGGTTGGGAGTTATTGTGAATACGCTCATTAACGTTTGAACAATGTTGAGAGTTTTTGTGAACACGTTTAATAAAGTTTGACTTATCTGACTGTTTTGTTTCGCTTAATGCGCCTTATAGTCCGGTGCGCCTTATATATGAAAAAAGATCGAAAATAGACTATTCATTGACAGTGCGCCTTATAATCCAGTGCGCCCTATAGTGCGGAAAATACGGTAGATACTTTTAAAGAATGATGCATCTTTTCAGATTGTTCCAATGTAATTATAGGACATGGGGTGTTTTCCATTTGAGATTTAAAAAAAAAAAAGTAAATAAATGAAAAACAAACCAATTAAAAACATTTTTTAAATGTTCCAAATTTTTTCCACATCGCCCAAATTTCCTCAAATTTAAATTCCCAAAGCCTCATTGAGAAGGTGATTCTTTCCATTACAATAATTTCATAAATGATGTCATACCACCCTGGGGTGTCTGATTTATTTTTGTTATTAGTGGATGTTGAATGTACAAGCCCAAAAATAAGTTTGTCCAAATTAAACGTAATGTTTGTCCCAGATATAGTAGTAGTTAGTATATAGTATTTACTTTTGGACAGGAACTATACCACTTTTAACTGATTCTTTCCCCCTTATTTCATTTGTATTTAACAAGGTAAAGGTCTTTTTCAGATTAAAATCTGTTTTTCAAAAGAGGCGAGGCCAAAAAGTTAGCACAGAACTATCTTTTGTTATCTAATTCACTTACAGTAAGTTATAGCAGCCCTGAGGGAATGGCTATAAAAGATGTTTCCTGCATTTTTTGTCCCTTTAAAATCTGGAATTATTATGTGTTGTTAACCAAGCGGCCTCTCTTTTTGTCTCTTTCTCCTCTCTGTCTCAATTTCAGGGCCAGGCAGACCTGCTGAAGCATGCTAAGAGCGAGGCGCTGGACACTCTGCGTCAGATTCACTGTGCAGCTCAGTCCTGTGGTCTCAGTAAGAACGGAGCAGCTTCCCCACAGCTCCAGCACCATCCTCACCACCAGCCACAACAGGTCCAGATACAGCATCAGCCTCAGGCCAAGACCCACCCACAGCCTCCACCACTGCACCAGTCCCAAACTCAGCCCCAATCCCAGACAGTACCTCAGGCTTATCTCTATCCTCTTCCCCAGCAACATCCCCAGCAACATCCCCAGCTACCAGTTCTCCCTCTGGTTCAAACTCTTTCAAAACCACCGGCCTATAATCAACCCCCGCCGCTAACACAGCTCCAGTTTCAGTTTCAGAGCCAGCAGCAGAGGGCAGCAGGACCTCCAGACACCGTCCCTGACAAAGAGATGGTCAGTGACGATCCTGCAGGATCCTGCTGACCTGCAGCCTGTGCCCACAGAGAATCCTACCCAAAGAGAGACAGAGAGAGCGAGATAGAGATGGTGAAGCAGAAGGGTGTAGAAGAAAAGAAGGAGGCCAGTAACGAAAGGGAGATGATGGAAGTGGCTGAGAGAATTAAAGAGATGATGATGGGGAGGAAGACTCGTCGTGTTAGAAGCGAGACACAAGTCTGAGAGCAGGTTTGAGTTGGCCAGAGGGCTGAAGGAGAAAGGAAAGACAGACCTCACACTTCAATCACACATTTCTAAACAGGATTGAAAATTGAAAAAACAAATCTACTTCTCTGTGGTGGATTTGGAAAATAATCTTCCATCTGAACAAGGAAGTTTAGGTCTCTTTTGTCTTCTCTCGTGAAAAGCCAAAAGTTCGAAATCCCTGAGAGGCAAGTGGAAAAAAATGTTTCTAAACTCCTTTAAAAAAAATCATCTGTGAAAGTTTTATTTCTTTTTTTTCCCCACAGTTATATTTCAGTTTTTCATCTGTGATAACGGATATAAAAAAAAGTTTTGGCAGGTCAACATTTCTTTTGGTCAGGATCATGCTGTTGTAATACTCATGTCAGCCACAAGAGGCTGGTGCCCTATGTTATAATATAAAACTCTGCTGGAACAAAACATGAACGCTTGTAGTCCTATTTAAAACATAGTATTTGGTAGTCTAGTGGTCTAGTAGTCAGGCTTTCAAATAGATCACTGGAAGGTTGTGAGTTCAATACCAGGCTGCCATCATTGAGCTCCTGAGCAAGGCACTTAGCCCTGAGTTGCTCCAGGGGACTGTCCCTGTAGTGAGTTCACTGTAAGTCACTCTGGATAAGAGTGTCTGCTAAATGACCTGTAGTAATAATAATAATGCACTTCATTAATGTTTTGACCTGCAAAGACTTTTTTTCGACCTGTTTACACAAAAGGAAAAAAAAAAAGAAGAAATTTAGAAAAATATTTCTGACAAAAAACACCTGTCCTTTCTTAAGTCATAAACACAGGAGAGCAAACTATTTAGATCAGACTTAGAACATGGATTACCAGATTTGTTTTCACACTTGCATCTCAGGGCTTCTGTAGGGTAACAGCTGGCAACCAACGTGTTGTGTGTGTATCTGCATAGGAATGTGTTTGGAAGTTGGATCAGTTAGATATCCCTGTCTCTCTCTCTGGGCATTGCTAGTTACATGCCCCTCCATTATGTACTCTAGCTCTGTGGGTACAGGCTTTACCTCACATTGGCATTTTCTGCCACAAATTTGCCTTTTCATTTCCAGAGACTCCTCGGCATGTCTTTGAGCTTTTATTTTTTTATGCTCACACTCTTCCTCTTCCATCTTAGACGTAAAGCTCAGTGCGAACCCTCACTCCTTTCGATAAAGAGGATGCCATCTTCATTTTAAGTGCACAGCGTAGATCTGCTTGAGTAGGCTGAGCTCTGTAGGCGTCACAGATGTCCATTTCAGCACAAACCAGGAAGCTGTAGAGCCAAAATAGAAATTCAAACTGCAGCTGTTGGTGTGTTCAGTCACAATGATGCTCTTCTTGCGTCCCTCGCTGTTGTCGACCTCCATCGAGTCCCACACATCTCTAGTGTCATTCCATGGGATTTCAGTTATTCAGCATTCCTGGACTATCCCCCACAGGGTCTCCATGTCTCCTCCCCAGGGGCTGTGTGTGTGACGTTACGTGAGTCGGTGTTTTGGTCCCCAGGGTGGAGCTAGCCCACGTCCGTAAGTGGCAGAGCTCACCAGCCAATTGCAACTGGAATATTTGACCTGCCTGTTAGAGGTCAAAGGTCAACATGAACATGTTACTGCTGTCAATAAAAACACAAAATAGAGTGAATATAGATGTAAACTGTATGTAAAGTGTACGAAGGGAACATATATTGCTATATTAATTCTTGCAGACGAAGACATTAATGATTGATATTATAATAATTGTTGTTAGTTCTATTGATATTCTGATTCTTTTTTTTAACATTACTTCCACATATACAGCGATTTGACACCTGTTGTTCTGTGGTGCAGATCAGGACAACCAGTGCATGTGGGACTGGAATGAGAGCTTACTGGTCAGCGCCACAACACCAGGGTCAAACAATAACCTGACGTGTGTTTCACTGCAAAGTGAGTGTGGATTCTGTGAGAGCTCCTTTAAGTGGCCCATTAAAACTGGCTTCATTGTTTATCCTGTCTCCTCTCGTTCATTTCTCTTAAATGACTTTCAAATGGGGATACATGCAAGTGTGATTTACGAGAATGTTAAATATACCCATTCTCTGGCATTTGACTTACATTTTCAGCAATGTTTCAATTAGTACCTGGATTGATATTTTACTGAAAATTATTTCAGAGAATGCCTGGGAGTGATGTAACCTTTTTGATTGCATTCAAACTGACATCACTAGTGCTTTAGAGCATTTTAAAAGCAGCTTTTATAGTGAATCTAAAGCAATCAATAAAGCCTTCCAAGAGCTTTATTGATTGCTTCTGATGCACTATGATGCACTGCTAATTCTCTTTATCTAAAATACTTTTCTTATCAATAACAAGAAGGGGGGCATTTATTTAATCCTAAATGAGTGTGTCTACTTAAAGCAATGCTTCCTGTTGTCCATAAGATGGCAACAGATATTAGGTAAATGAGGATGTGCACATGAAAAGATGTAAAACAAAAATCTGAAAGTCAATAATTGCTTTCAAGGGATTTTTTTGTTTGTTTTCCTGTTACGTTTACTCATTAAAGTGTCGGTATTCTACGGTTATTAAAGCAGATCATGTGGGAGCAGCGGTTTTGGGGTCTTTTTTAGCTGTTGGCCCACATTTGCTCATAAACACTGTTCACCCACTAGTGAAAACTCTGTCGGAGCAAAACAAAAACTGTTCTTGATGTGTCAGTATGACGCCTTTTGTACGAGAGAGTAAAGCCCATGGAACCTCATTAGCATGACTTTTGAATGCGCTTGTCATTATCATAGAGAAAAGGGCATCTGGGCTGTTTTTATGTTTATATTTTTAGAACTCGTAGAACACATTAGCAAATTGACTTCCATCCCTCACCACCCACCATAATGGTATGTCTTCATAACACTTTGGCATGCGGCCACAAAGAAATACCTGTAGTTCATTAAAGGTCCAGAGAAGTGCCTTGGAGATGGTCAGTCGCAGGAGACTAATTAATGGCAGCAAACGTGATATCCATTTTCCAAATGAGCAAAGAGCAGAATAAGTGTTAATGTGTCATGTTTGTTGTTGGCCTGGATACAAAATAAAAGACACTTGATATAAGAAGGTCAGATGACTCCTTCACACAAGCCAGAAGATGCCGTGGTTCCTCCAGAGAGCTGCTGCGATGGACAAGTCTAACAGGGTAAGATAGTTTTATTTTGTTGTATAAAAATGAGTGAGTGATTTGTTTACCATCACAAATTCATGGTTTTTAAAGTAGCATAATGCTGTTTTTTCATGTTTTTTTTTGTGGTCTTTCTACTTTCAATTATTTCCATATGCTTTCCTTTTTATATCCTCGCCAAATCAGAAGCAGCTCACTTAAAAGTGTTCATTAATGTGTTTTTATTCGTTTTTTAAAATTAAATTCTTAAGTATATGTGATAAAAGATTGTTGCAATTGTTATAAATATTTACAATTGAGCCTTTTATGCCTGACGTTGCTTCACCATGTCACTGAGATCCTAAGTTGTAAGTTAACATGGTGAGACCACAGTCCTTTGGTTGCATTTACGAGGAACTGCAGGGCATCCTCTCCTACAAAACTTCTTTGTCTCTGTTCAAGGGATCAATATGGATCATAACTGGGACATTTGAAAAACACTTTCTGTGGGGGGATCAGGAATGTAGTCATGGGTAGTCAATGTTATCACATAATATATTAGCCAGTTCATTGTAATTTGTGTTTCTGTTGCTTTTGCTTGCTTTGTATCATCGTCTGTGTCTAAGCACAAGGGTTGCAAATGAGCTGGGCTACATGTTCCTCTCTGTTCTTATTTACTGTTTCTATAGAAAATAAACAAATAATGACAAAAAATGTTCTGGCTGTAAGAACCATGTCTATTATTTTCAATAATGTGGACTTTACAAAATAAATGACATTATGTTAAATTGATATGATTTTTTTTTTTTAAGCATGCATATGTGGAATAAGTGTCAGTAAGATATTACGCATGGATAAATCATTTTTCACAGTACCATTTCATCCCAATTTCTGATGGTGATACGGTATATATCCTTGACCAGAGGTAAGGGTTTTATTTTGTATATAGAGGATACATTTCAGCATCATCTGATTGATTCATATCCTCATATTACTTAATTTTGGTGTAAACTAATCTCTTTTGCCCAGCAGAAAGTCCTGGTGCTGGTTGTGATGTTGCTGCTGTCTGAACTGGCCTGTGATGCTCACAGCGTGTCTGAGTGCTGCAGACAACCAGCTCGCTCCTGTCTCCTCCATATGTTGCTGTGTCGTCCCGGCAGCAATAACTTTGGGAGAACGCTCACAGGAGATGCCTCCGCTGGTATCCTCACTCTGGGTAAACGGAAAGAAGATGAGCGTCGCTTGCAGAGCAGACTCCACCGGCTCCTCCAAGACTCCAGGAACCAAGCAGCAGGGATCCTGACTATGGGGAAGAGGACCGAGGAGAGGGCTGGGGAGCAGTACATGGACTGGATGGCTCAGTCAGGAACTATCACAACGTCCCTGCCCGTTTTAGGCTAAATACTTCATGGTATAAGAAAAGACTTTTTTTGCTTGTGTAAAAACTATTTTGTGATGTTCTTTGAACTGTGCCTTTTTGAATGTGATGTGCTGTGCACTGTTTTATCAGATAGCATTGGGAAGATGTGTAATATTGTACATATATGTACTCGTGGTGGGTGTAATAAAGTAATATAAAGCTGGAAACAAGTCTTTAATCCTTCTTGGGTGGGTTTTCTAGAGTAAGAATGAAATATTTCTTACATTTTCTATAAATAAAGTTTTTGAAATCTGCTGTCGGCTAACTGACATCATTAAAACATTTGACAAAAATCTAAAAATCAAAGCAGAATCATGGCTAAAGCTTACGTTGCATTAACCAGAGGAAACTAAATCACATTACTTATTATAATTCTATCCTATATTAAATCTATTCGTCATACAAAAAGGCTGTGATTCAAACAACTTAAAGCAGAATCTAATCAAAACTTTTTTTGGGAGACCAAGGGAGTGTCTTTGAATTTCATTAGTGCAAGAATTACGGAAAAAAAGACTGAAGAGTTACATCCAAAAAATGGCTTTTGTCTCCATACCGAACCATAACGGTGCATGTTACTACATGCAGACGATAACTATCATGATTCGGTATTGGGGTGTTGCACAGGGGAGGTCCACCCCCCCTCACTGCCAAAATAATTTGTGTACAGTCCCTTACACTAAATCAAATCTATTTTTGATTTAGTACAGCATGCAAATAGGAGCCCATCACAAAGTGGGCATAAAGTGGAACACAAGATGGTGCTGATATAATAAAAAGTGAGAAGGGTAGTGATACAGATGATCGACTATCCAATAGGAAGCCGTGTGCATGTTTTGTAAAGATATATGTAAAATTATTCTACCGTGACTTCTGTTTGCCCTGATCTGAGTGTGGTACAAATCTATCAGCACAATTGTCTGTTTGTATTTAAACTGGCTGAATGAAGGATTTTTATTTAATCCTGACATGGATTCATTGAAGGGGTTCAACACTTTGCACATTTTAATGCAAGAACACTGCAATAAGAATATCATCATCCATACTGCAGGTGATCCTCAAAAAGCTTGTTTTCACATGCCCTCTCTCCATCAAACTATTCATTTATTTACTTTTAATCCAATCTATATTTCTCTTTTAAAAAGGAAATCAAAGTTTGTACTACTATTCAAAGTTCATCTGTCAAAAGTTACAACTCTTTATTTAAATCTGAAAATGTGAATTAATATTTATAATTAAATGTGAAAATATTGAATGCAATCACATTTCTTTATCACCATTTGCATGTTCACTGAGACCCAAAGTCCCGCCCCTTACTGAGACTACTTCTGACTGATCTCTGCTTGTGTGTTTTGCTCAGGGAGATGCTATATGATGAAGAATGACACTTGGGTTTTATATTCACAATATAAGGTAAATCATTTATGATGATTTTATCAGCATTCAACTACGACACCTTTGATATAGGAGCATCATAGAAAATTATTGAGTAGCTGGGATTACTGTAGTTGTTGAGAAATGTTCTTGAACTGAGTTCAATGTGCAGACGGAGATGATGTTACAGCTTGCAAATACTTAATTGTGACTCTTTGGCTAATAGTAAGCTATGCTAATACATAAAGGCTACACGAGGGTCACATTTCACACATCATCTTGTGTGGCTCAGTAGACATAAAAAAAGCTTTTGTTTTGCAAACAAAAATACCTTTGAGAAGAAAACTAGCATTGATTGTCTGCGTTTTTGACCTTTTCATGGACAAGTGTTGATTTTAATAACCTATGCATTAATGAAATGTCAGTTCTCAGAGGATGTGTGATTGTGCACAGCAGCTCTACACTCCACATGAAACCTGGAGGAAAGTGGCAATTGGCACGGATGTTATGCAAAGGACCAGTGCGCTTTGTTGCCATCAGTGAGTTTATGTGTGTGCATATCGGATTATACCCCATGTGTTGCAGCGAATATGTGAGTGTGGGTGTTTGTTTATGTATAGTATAGGTAGCAAAGAAAATGTGATATGGTGATACAGACAGCAGGCTGATAGATCCTTCAAGCTGCTCACAGGCATCACGCTTGGCAGCAGATGTAATGTAGTGTCATTTAGCCAGACAGTGAATCATCATCCAGTGCTGCTCTTCATTCAACCTGACCCCTGGCCACCATGTGTCCATAGAAGAGCAGAAGAAAAGAAAAAATCTGAATACAGACACAAAATAAGTCAAACCATTGTCTTGACCTCCATGTCAGGAATATCCACAACAACCAACCCATGCTGAGGCTCTCTTTTATAGATATACTCCTTCTATCCAGCACATTAATAATCATCAATATAAAGCGAGCAGCCTGAGCAACAGAACAGCATCTTTGTAGTTTCAGAAAAGACGCAGAGGTTGAGAAAGCAGATAAAGAAAGAAAGTGATTTCTAATAACTTCTCTGGGGAGTCCATGTAGGAGGACACAGTTTTTGTTTGAGAAAGGGAGAGAGAAGACAAGAGATAACTAATAGATTCACTGTGTGTGGAAAGGGGGATGGTTCAGGCTTTAGTATGAGAGACAGAGGGAGGGAGAGAGAGAGAGGCAGGGGATTCAGAGATGGCAGGAACCATGGTGAGTGGAGTTAGACTGACTGAAGAGAAGCTGAGGCTTCGCTGTGATACTGAAGCAGCGCTGAGAGTGGAGGGATGCGCAACTGAAACCTGAAATCTTGAAGAAGATGAAATGATGCAAGTCTGTGGTTTCCTCTCGACGACATAGAATAGAAAACAACTTGCACTCCATCAGAACATTTTTGAAGAGTTAGAAGCGAGCCGGAGGAGAGGCACTGTGGTTTTCTTTCAGGTCGTCTTTGGGGAATGGTGTCAAACTACTGTAAACTGCTGCCTGAGAGTCTTCCGCCTTCTCCTTATCTAGTACAAGATGCCTGTGATGAAGGGCCTCCTTGCTCCACAAAACACCTTCTTGGACACCATCGCAAACCGCTTTGATGGCACTCGTAAGTATATTTTGTAGCAGGTATTTTCATGATACTTTACAGAACCTAATTTAAATTTGTATGACTCTCTATGACTGGTCAAGGTAAATAAATATTACATTGAATATGCCAATGGGCAGTAATCTAAGCTTGCAGTTTGAATGTAATTTGTGGGACGAACAAGACATTCAGTATATCCTTTTTCGTTACGTACATCTTTAGGCTAGTTGTGCTAGTTCTTTGGGCACACTGTATAATTACAATACTGCATTCCATGTATTTCAAACTTTCTTCTCCAGAGACAAACATCATCAAATTAAGATTATGATGCCTGCAAATAGATTCCATTCAGTTTTGAAGCTTCAACTCTACCAGTTGAGCTTTTAAGAGTTGCGCCTTTGGCATTTTTGTAACCTACTTTAGGATTGTGACTGGCACTGAAAAACACTGCTGTCGACAAATGTGTCCAACAGTAGTGAGATCCAATTATTAGACTGCAAGTTATGACAGTTAACCTGAACTAGAAATGGAGACGGACAGCGCAGTCTAGGAGGATGTATTGGAACTGAAGAGCCACTTGTTGAGCCACAAAGTTCCTTATTAGGATGCTTCACTGTTGAGATTTGTGCATTTTTCAGTCAAGGTCTTTGTTTTAAACAAACAATAGAGCTTATGTTTGTCCGCTTTCCAACAATTTGAATCTATCACACTTGCCTAAGCCGTTTTAAGTGTTTCTCACATATTCTTCTTCGACATTAAACTTTAAGATATTTAAGGCTCTGTTTTCACAGTAGAAGTTACTATTGCAAGATACGTTGGTATTTTCTTGACCTTGGTATTTGCTTTGCACATCCTTTTGGCGTTTGTGTGCCCTGCGTAGGGCACATGGTGGTAGCAGGAGAGGTGCAACAAAATGGAAGGTCTGTGCAAACGAGGAGACAGAGGTGTAAATATGTTGGTGATAATTGTCTTTTTAACGCTGCTGAAAATAGATGTCTCAATGAGGACCAGATCTGTTTTTGGCAGAGTCTCACTCATTTAATAAATATGTGATTCTGCCAGCCAGCGTATTAAAAATATTTAATGGAAATGTACAACAATTATTACAGAATTAACAGAAAACCTGTAATTTACCACTCTGCAACCACAAGACATTTTAGACCTGAATAAGCAAAGCTTTTCTTACAAAATGTACCAAAATATTACTTGCTTTTCTCAATTCTTTTATTTTCACAATTATTTTTACAGTTATTGTGTTATGCAAAATTATGCATCAAAAACTTGACATGACGAGACTTTTAATATCTCCAAAAATGTAAATTCAACTTTAAAAAAAACATTGTTTCTGCTCTGTTGCCACTCCGAACCCAACACCAATATTATTATTTTTCATATTTGGAGAAGCCAGGCTCTTTGTTTTATACAGATTTACTCCACACAACGTTTTTCCGCAGAGCACACTGCACCTGAATATATATAATATAGCAGATGCACCTGGATACACACTCACTAACCTTGCACACATAAACTATACCGGACTCTGCTTTTGCATTATTAAAATAGAGTCTAACGATTAGACAGTGGTTGTTTATTTAAATGCTTCAGCAGTAATGATGTTCACCCACTGTTCATTATTTTTGACCCTGGTTGTTTTACATTTGTTCCTTAGTTTGCACCATGGCTCAGAATCAGTAGAGTAGAAAGTCGTCGGTAGACACTTGTCAGCTCCTTCCAGAACACGATGAAAGGTGTGACAGAGTGTGTATGGGTCAGACAGTCCGTGTCCTTTACAACTTCACAAATTCACAAATTCAGTGCAATGACACTATGTCTGTCTATGTGTATCTCCCTTTCACACACATCCTCCATGCCTTCTTCACGTAGTCTCGCCCTTGCTTTCTGTATGACACATATACGTGGACTTGCACACACACACACACACACATTATCGCGGCATACATTTTATCAATCGTAGCTGCCATAATACCTGTCAGATGTGCAAGTGGGCAGATTGAACAAGCAGCTGTGTGGGAGGTGAAGGGTCCAACTGACAAGAGATGGCTTCAGAGAAGAGCACTTTTCAATCTGAAGAACTGCATTCAATCTGTCTCGGTTTTAATTGAAAGCCTTTCTGTCTGAGGACCTCTCTTTGAAAGCAAGGGGATAACTATTTCAACTCATATCTCTTTGCAGAACAAATTCATATCCACAGTGTGAATGTGAATTGAGACTGGGCTCAGGGGAATGGAGGTGGTATTCACATGGCTCCGATACTTACAGGAATTTCATTCAAATTAATTATGAGTCCAAGAGCCAATAAAATACCATCAGAGGTCTTGCTCAGTCATCCTCTTTGAAAGAAGAAAAGGAAACTTAAATTAATAATGTAATCAATCGCCACCTCTAAATATAGGTAATTATTGTCATCTTAATACATAATTAGATTGATGGTTTAAAGTAACATTTATGATATCTAATATCTAAGATATTATTTTTACTTTATGGACTGCAGGGTCAAGAGTATCATAGATATGGTTTACATTTTTTCAGTGATATAGTAGTGCAATTCCAGCCATAGAAAGCTTTAGTGTTTTCTTTTTTTCATCCCTCCTCAACAGTCTCTTCTGCTAATTGCCTGGGTAGGTGTTGAAATTACGTCTTTCTTCTCCTCATAAGTGCTGTCATGGATAATTAGCAATGAAAATCATTGTGTTTGAGTGCCTGCAATTTATCTGAAAATAAGCAAACGTATTAGGTGAATAGCAAGAAGAATTGGATTTGTAACTGAATGAATGAATAAGAAATTGAAATGATGTTGTTGTATACTGTAATTATTCACAACAGGAAGTGATTTTCTATCTAAGCGTAGACATGAGCATTTACTGACAAGATATCACTGTGAGTAAATTTCACAGATAAACAATTCTTTGGCCAGTCAGGCGTTGATGGCTGATGCGAACCATACTGTTCTCTTGAGTAACATGAAGCCATAGAAACAGGCTGAGGAGAGGAGAGACATAGAGGAAAGTGAAAGAGATGGATTTTAGAGAAAGGACCGGACATCTGGTGGCAAGTGATCCAACTGAGATATATACCTTTGCTCGTGAAGATCACAGTAAATCCTCACTCATGCATGTCATAAGCACTTCAGCAATCACAGTTATTCAGATGTTAAATGTGTTGAGTCAATCAGAATGAGGCTAATATTTCACATTCTTCATTAGCTACATCTGTGTTTCAGAGGGCACAGTGTCTTGATAACCCTGTAGATGCAAACTGCAGCATTGGCATATGTTATATCTTTTTTTACGACACAAATTGCTATGGCAACACGAGCAGGGAAAGATCTTGTGAGTTTAACTACACACTTATCAGGTAGAGAATATCCGCACATCACTAATTGCATATCTCTTCCTCTGTAACAAACACTTGTTAACACCCCCTGCTGACAGCTCGGTAGTTATTTTTTGGTTTAAAAATAATATGAAATGGATGAGGTGAATGCACGGCTGATGTGGTACGATCACTCTGTGTTTACTTACGTAGCTTTGAGGAGAAAACAAAGCATCACGTTAAAACTGGCTGCAGTACAGGTGTTTAGCGTTGTCTTTGCAGCTATATCATAAAAGGTTTTTTCAGCAGTTGTTTGAAATTGAATCCACTTGCATTTAGAGAGTGACTGAACAAATACATGAAAGAAGACACCATTCAGTGGTCCATCTGTCTAAATATTGAAGGGATATTTAGGGTTATGTGGAGCTGAGTGAAAGCAGGCATGCATTAGTCAGTGAATGATGACAAGATTTAGCCTTTGTTTCTCTTTATAATAAACCCTGGAGTGCATAACCCCATATTTATTCTTACAAATCCACCTGCAGTTTATGAAGAATGGATTAAATTTAGAAGGCTACTGTGAGCCGATGCGCTCACACAGGGAAACCACAGAGGGAGAAATTAGACAGCGAGCGTTCTTGGAGATTGTGAGACAGTTTATTAGAGTCGTTCTTTCCGTCTCGGTCTCCGTCCCTGTCTCCGTCTCCGTCTCGGTCTCCGTCTCGGTCTCGGACTCTGTCTCCTTCCGTCCGCTCGGTCTCTCCACCATGAACCCAGCCTACTGCAAGCCAGAACCAGGTAATCGGCGTGCTTTTATTGTGCGACTGATTACCTGATTCCATCCAGCTGCCTGGCCTCCAGCTGAGCCACTCCCATCTCCTCCCTAGCAGCCAACCTCCACACCCCACTGCCACAGCTACTTTATTTACAAGCTTTAAATTCTTTATTAACAGATGATAGCTTGTGAAGAGGGAGTTTATTCACACACCGAAAGGCTTTATTTTGTATGGTTTCCATGTACAAAAAACATGTAAATGAATCTGTTGTCTTAAACTACATTAACTATGGCATCATGCTTGACCTAATGATTTGTGACGCATATTATTTCTATCCACATGGCAGCCTGTCACAGCCCTCCTCCTAATAGATTAATGTTAAGAACCTCTTTGGTATGCAACTGTTCTCTCTCTTTATTACAAAAGAGACATACAGCATCTTGCAGATTACATTCAGTGATTTGCCTAGTTGCAGTTGCATTATCATTTTTCTTCTGCTTCACCACCTACACTTACCGCCCTAAGATGACTCTTCGATGTTCCAGCAGTTAGCAACAAAATTTATTTTTTTCAAGTATCTGTCTGAAGTGAAAAGACTCATCAGCTCCAACATTTGTTCTCAGGCATAAAAGCATCTTTTAGACAGAGAAGAATTCTCTCTCTTCCCTTATGGGAGCATGTACTGTTATATAATAACTGAATATTAAATTCTTAGTTAAATTATACTCCTTAGCTGAAATGTTTCCTGGGTAGGTCTATGTGATGTTTTTTATAATGGGTATTGCGAGAATAGGGAATTCATTTTCGGAAGTAAAAACTGCTTTTTAAAAACAAAGAAATGTCAATTTAGCAGCAACAAGCAATATAACATAAACTCATTGAATTCCCAGTGCTGTTAAAAACAGATTTCAAAATGAGAGTGTCACAAAAAAATGAGGTCCACTTCAAAATTTGTATAGAAAATTTGTATAGAAAAATACAGATTTTTTCTTTAATGTTGAGAGGATACTGCTGTCATAGGTACTGTATTAAGTACAATTTTGAGGTACTTTTACTTTCCTTGAGTAAGTCAATGTCCTGCTACTTTATACTTCTACTCCACTAAAATTCAGAGGCAAATATTGTAGCCTTCTTTTTACTCTGCCACTTTTGTTTGATAACTTTAATTACTTTGAAGATTCAGATTCAGATTAATAATTTAAAATATAATCATCAAATAATTGATCATGTATTATTACATGTCAGGATGAACTTTGATCCCTTGGGGAAATCCACAAGCTATACGGCAGTAGTTATATCTAGTGTAGCTGCAACATTAAAGTGATTACCACATTTTCACATATTGAACACATATTCTGAAATAGACCGTTGTGCAGAATGAGGACTTTTACTTTTGGTACTTTAAGTATATTTTGATGTTAATAGTTCGTACTATTACGTAAGTAAAATGTCGATGTCGATAAAATATGAAGCTAACGCTACCGAAAGCAGCCAGCTAATTAGCACAAAGATTAGAAACTAGAATGTCTCTGTCTAATATTCACATATAAAGCTTACTCATTAATGTATTGCTTTTTTAATCCTCTACATTAAAATGATTTAAATGATAATGATATCATTAAATGATATTTAAAAATGACAAATGGCCATTTTACAGGGAGCTATGTGCCAGACAGGTCTAGAAACTTCCTGGAGTCTATGCTGGTTGCCTGGCAACTGCAAGTTTAATAGGTACACTCAAACTGATGCAGTCTAATACAACGGTCCTGCTTCAACGTTATGGCCATTTTTAACCAGTAAATGGACAAAATTAATGAAACACCACAGAATAATAACAATAGATTCAACAGCAACTGAAACGGCTTCCTCCAAAATGATCATGAAGTTGAATCGACTCTCTTAAACAGTTTGGGAGGGAATTGCTTCCCCAAGTGGAGGAGTTCAGGTATCTCAGGGCGCCGTTCACTTGCGTCGAAAGGAGCCAGTTGAGGTGTTTCAGGCATCTGTTGAGGATGCCCCTCTGGAGGTTTTTGGACTAAGAATCTGCCAGAAAGATTATTTATCTAATCTGGTTTGGGAACGCCTTGGGATCTCCAAGGAAAAGCTGGAAAAGGTTGAAGCTATTTCTTTGTTTAGCCTGTTGCCACGACTAAGCGGCAAAAAATGGATGGGTATTTTTTTGTGTGTGTGGGTGTCTGTGTATGTGTGTATGTGTAAATACTAAAATCTATTGCACAACTAGTGGCAAGATGAAAATGTACTACCCATGCTAATCAAGAGCCAAAGCTCCACTAAGGCACCGGTCCCCCATGGAGCCAGCTGGAGGCCTGCATATATCCTTAGACTTCATAAACACCACCAGCTTACTTCAAAGCCCTCTCTGATGTACACTAGACTATTTCAGGGCTCTGAGCTGAAAGCAGACAGAATGACTCAGACTGACTGTTTTCTGTTGGTGCATCAAACAAATAAATCAAATCTGGAGCGAAGTAAGAAGAGGGAGTGTGGAACGAGAAGAGACCCTGGTCGCCATGTCTGAATGTTACTCATTCAAAACTTTCTTTCAGAGCTGCAGCTTTCTCAAGCTGCGTCACAGCTGTGGAGTTAGAAAAGCCGGTTGTTCAATAAGTCTTTTCTATTCCTTAGGGTCACACAGCTTCACCTCCAACCTTTATTTCCCTTGCAGACAGTAACTTCTTACTGGGGAATGCTCAGGGTCGTCATAGGCACCCGATCGTGTACTGCTCTGACGGGTTTTGTGAGCTGACCGGCTTCATTCGGACTGAGGTGATGCAGAAAACTTGTACCTGCAGCTTCCTCCATGGAGCCGAGACCAATGAGAGTGTAATCCAACAGGTAGACAAAGCGCTGGAGGGCCAACAGGAATACCAGGGAGAGGTCTGCTTCTACAGGAAAAGCGGTGAGGATCATGTGCGCATGATCACCCAGATGTTGATGACTCTGAAACACACATCATTTAATATTGTATTTAAAACTAATTTGTACACAGGAGAATTGGTGACGATGTGCTGAATTTTAACATTTTTTTTTCTTTTTTTTAAGAAATTGTTGGATAGTCTCAGTCAAATAACTTGTTTAATATCCTCAGGAAATCCATTTTGGTGCCTCCTGGATATTGTGGCAATAAAAAATGAGAAAGGTGAGGTTGTGCTGTTCCTCTTGTCCTTCAAAGATGTCAGTGACTCATATGGGAAAGGTCATCGCTACAGCCAGGGAGACGGTGAGGCCTACCATTTCAATTTCATCCTCAAAATGTCATTCGGTCATATTCATTCATACAATTTAAAGTTAAATGGATTACAGCATTTACATTTTACATACAAGTGAGAATTGTATTTGTTTTTTTCACAGGTGTGTCAGAGGATGCTCAGCAAAGCAGGAAAAGCAATCGATCACACTTTTCCCAAGCTGGCGTGAGGGGGAGGACTATTCTGCACCAACTTACCAACCTGTTCACCAAGAGGGGCAAGAGGAAACTGACCGATGTGAGTGCAAACCGCTGGATCATTAAGATCATTAAACCATACATGGCAATTTATCCTAAGATACTGTATATATGGATATGCATGTATGTATAGGCAGGTAATGTTAGGTACATGCACAATATACCATGAAACAATTTATTAAAGGTTTACAAATCATTAAGTCATCATTAACAAAAACCTAATATAGTTTGTACACTGTTGTAATATGTGCATGTTAATAAATAGTTTACAAATGTAATCAAAACGTAATTGTTATTGTCTCTTATCAACTATGATACAATATATCATTTATAAACAATTTATTTCATATTACACAAACTAATGATAAAAGAACAGACTTTTTTAATTAATTATAAGATATCTAACAACTACTAAGTAAGGTTTAATTAACTATCAATTTACCATTTATTAATGATAGTTATTAATAAGTGTTACCAATGCACATTATTTATCTTTTTTCATTTTCAAATTTGGATTCATTTGACCAAAGAACTCATTATAGGGTTCAAGGTGACCGTAAATAAGACCCGGGCACTTCAGATTTGTAAATGTAAGTAGATTTCTCTCCAATGTTGTCGACCACACCACGAGGATGTAAAAGAGAGCACTGCAAATGAAAATGTTCTATCTTACATTTTTCACAGAGTTCATTTTCCTGAGATGCTTTCAGGATTCTTTATGTGGTTTGTCCTGTCTTCCAGAGTGTGTTTCAGAAACCTTCTCTACCAGAGTACAAGGTGGCAGCTGTTAAGAAGTCACGCTTCATCCTGCTACACTACAGCATCTCTAAGGCCTTGTGGGACTGGCTAATTCTACTGGCAACCTTCTACGTTGCTGTCGCTGTACCTTACGACATCTGCTTTGTCAGCCATGATGAGGGCAGCGACTATCACTCACTGGTCAGCCGCAGCACTATGGGCAGTGACATAGCAGTGGAAATGCTCTTCATACTTGGTATGTTTATATTTGACTAAAACATTCTTGGTATCATTGTATGTTTGTAGTCCGTCAAGTCTTCCTCCACATAGTAGGCGATTGTATTCTAACTTCGCTCTGTAACAGAACTGGTAGCTTACACCACTATAATCTTAAAGTGGCATCTCCTGCACTGCATGCTGCACACCAGCTGACCTTTTCGTTGAAGCATCTTGCGCAGAATTATGAAGGGACAACAGTGTTCAGTTTAAACAAAGAGCAACTATTTCCCAGTGCAGCTGCAGTGGTTTCCCTGGCGATGGCTAACACGACTACACCTCCTACCTTTCCTCGCCCACTCAGGGTGTCTCTGTTTCCCCAGGTTACGAATCATAATTAGATTTATCTCACTTCGTCCCACTTTTCCTCCAAACGAAGTGTGATAGCACATCTGTCATGAGGCTCTGTGATGTCCTATCGCTCATCAGGTGTGTCTGGGGACAAAATTAACCTTTTTGTGAATGTCAAGGAATATAGATAGATAGAATATATATTTTATCATATAGTCTCATTGACAGTGACAGACCCCGTGATTTCTCCACGGTTGTGATGCACATGTCTGATGTCCCCGTGTCTGGTAGCATTTGACAGACAGTAGGGTGCCACTGTGAACAGTGTCAGGCAATTAGCAGACGGGTGTTACCGGTCGTATTTAACATGTCTGATGTCTCTGTGCCTTTGTTTCCATTTGGTAGACAGGCATGTGTATTACCTGCTGTCCTGCCTGAGCAGTTCTACTGTGTAAATGACTTGTGTTTCTTTATACTCGGAGTCAGATTCTTCTGTCCTTTCAGCTGAAACTGATTGATTCTGTTGAATACTTTTGACACTTTATTAAATAACACCAAAGACAACTTTGTTATATTTTATATATTTGTCCTTTTCTTACCAGAAGGTGATTCATTTTGAAAAGTGGCGTACAACTACAAATGTTTGTCCCTGAACTAACTAAACTAAACTAAATTAAATTCACAAACACTCCATTGATTCTAACTGCAATAAACTAAAAAGAAAAGCTTGTCTTTTCAGTGTAGGAGCAAGTGGAAAGTGAAATACAATGCCAGGGATGTATAGCATTAATAAGGCCATTTGTTTTGCTAAGAAAATAATTCTTAATTCCAATTGAATGTGTTTTCTAAAGATAAATATAGAGCTAGAGTTTTTTTTCAAATGAACAATTGCTTTCAAATAATTAACAAGTGTCATAACATAATGTATTGCAATAATAAAAATGACTGACATAATCCCACCTCTTCCAGCTTCTTTTATTTTCCCCTCAATATCCATAGAATCATTTTTATTTTGTTTTTATTTTGTACTTTTCAAATGACATCCGTAATATTTACCGCAGCTAGTATTTCAAAATCAGCTTAATTATGTTAGGTGTGTTACAAGTTCTACATTACATTTTTGCCATAGTGAGCTACAAATTAATCACATAATTCGGAAGTATTTATCATTCATTCATATACTTCATTTTTATACATACCCTAGCTAAAGTCCAAATAAACTCCCAAACGGCCCATCTTAGACCTTAATGTATTATGCAATCATGAAATATTCTTCTTTCTTATGTTTATTTCAGTTTTTTGATACTTTTCCTTTGCTTCTCTCCTTTTAAGATATTATCCTAAATTTCCGTACCACCTATGTGAGTCAGTCAGGTCAGGTGGTGTACGACGCCCGCTCCATCTTCCTCCATTACTGCACCACTTGGTTCTTTGTGGATCTGATCGCAGCGTTGCCCTTTGACCTTCTCTATGCTTTCAACATCACAGTGGTAAGATTGTCTCAAAGTACAGTGTGCCCCCAGGTTTTATACTTTCCTGTCTCTTAAAGTGCACCAACTTTAAGACTAGCCACTAATGTTTTAGTAGTGTCGTTCCCCCAGAGCATTGGAGTGGAGATGATTATCCCTCTAAATTCAACCACTTCACTGAGCATTCTCGGTTGTCTGCTCGCTTCATTTTTATCCTCCAGATAAACACTAGTACTTCTCATGAATTAGTTTTACTTTGTCGCAGGCCTCAGCTGACTTACAAAGACATCTCTCTATCAGGGCCCAAAACTTTTTCTGTTTGACACTGCATTTTATTAAGTTAAACTTTTTATTTACTTTGTTTTATTTATGCGTATGTGTGATTGGTCCTATTGTATTTTATCTTATTTTTATCTTCTGCTTTATTTTGTTTGAATCTTTTCAAAATCCTTTATGTACTGTATGTCTTTTTATGTCGTCCTTGTGTTTCTTGTATATATATATTCTTAATGCCTTTCTCTCTTTTGAAAAGGTGCTATACAAATAAACTTTGCCTTGCCTTGCGTCTAACCACAGCCTTTGTTTTGTTTAGGTTAACTCTGATTAAAAACTTCCCTGCTTATAGTAACATTAAATTCAAAGCAAGTGCTTCACAATAGAGACTATTAAAAGACACTGAATCAAGGTTAGAAGAGAAAAGTGTCCAAAACCCAAAGATATTCAGTTTAAATCTCCATGTTTGAGAGACTGAAAACAGCATTTTCTGCTATTTTTGCATGAAAAATTACTTGCAAGATTAATCAATGAGCAAAACAGTTGTCGATTATTTTTCAGTTGAACAACTATCGATTAATCGATTAATCGATCGTTGCAGATCTACTATCTAATAGAACAAGAGTGGAATAAAACTAAACGTGTAGAAATAGGCTTCAAAATTGGTACAACATGATCTAGCTTGACCGTCCTGCTCTCTCTCTCCTCACCCAGACCTCGCTGGTGCACTTGTTGAAGACGGTTCGTCTACTGCGTCTGCTGCGCCTGTTACAGAAGCTGGATCGTTACTCCCAGTACAGCGCTGTAGTGCTGACCCTGCTCATGTCTGTGTTTGCTCTGCTGGCTCACTGGATGGCTTGTGTCTGGTACGTCATTGGACGCAAGGAGATAGAAAGCAGTGACCCCGTTACCTGGGACATAGGTGAGCACATTGTGTGTGTGTTTATGTGTTTGACAGCTCCAACACCACTGAATCGAGAGTATAATGTCCTTCCTCACTCATTAAACTTAGCTGAGACATTTTTATTGTCTCTCTTGGCAACCCCAAAGGGCCAGGACTTCACATCTCCAGTCATGCTTGAATGCCTAAACGCATCAACATCATTTCAACCTTAGCTTGTATCCTACTCTCAGCCCGGAGGAAGTTTAGGTCACAGACTAATTCCATTATATCAGCAGTGATGTATTATAGCATTCTACATTATATCACCCATTGTATCACCTACCAAAGGAAAAAGGGTCATCCATGGAAACAGACTCAATTATTTAGTCACCTACATTAGTCTTATACAACCATCTTCTGACCTCGTCTGCCAGGCTGGCTGCAGGAGTTGGGAAAGCGTCTGGAGACACCATACATCAACCGCACCATGGGTGGTCCCTCCATCCCTAGCGCCTACATCGCCTCTCTCTACTTCACCCTCAGTAGCCTCACCAGTGTCGGTTTTGGCAACGTGTGTGCCAATACAGATGCTGAGAAAATCTTCTCCATCTGCATTATGCTCATGGGTGGTGAGTTTACTCGTGATCACAAGAAAATTCCCAGAGATATGATAAATGTTGTGAGAATATCATAATATTACACCCGTCCCCCACCTCCAGCCCTGATGCACGCAGTGGTCTTCGGCAACGTGACAGCCATCATCCAGCGCATGTACTCACGGCGCTCTCTCTACCACACCCGGATGAAGGATCTCAAGGACTTCATCCGGGTGCATCGGCTACCCCAGCTGCTGAAGCAGAGGATGCTGGAGTACTTTCAAGCCACCTGGTCAGTCAACAATGGCATCAATGCCAATGAGGTGGGCGAAGAAATTTAGTCTTTGAACATTTTAGCCCTAATAAGAAGTTTTTCTGTTAAGTAAGTCTATTTTTACTAAGCAACTGTGCATTATGTGAACTGTTGAATGTGCGGGCTGTAGAAATGTTTTTTTCATGAAGATTTGTGTCGGTGCTATATTCTAGATTCATAAATGTCCTTCTTAAAACGTGGGTCACCTCAGATTCTCTGGTCTTTTCTTAGATTTCCTTAAGTAGACGGCACTTTGTTGCAAATAGAACTTCAGTGTCAATGCCAGAACCAATCGAGGAGAAGTTCCCTGTAATTACAAAAGTAGGAGTTGAAACAGAGAGAATACTCATTAACACCCTCACTACCACCATCTGTAGGTAATTAATTCACTGTTGAAGGTAACAGCCACTGATTTCTGAGAACATGCTGGCCTTAACACCCCGTGTCTGTTTTTACTGAGCAGCTTGGCCCCGTCATGTGAGTGCATCAACCTTTAAAACCAAAATCTGGGCCATGTATTTTGACTCTTGCAGTTATCAGTATTCCAATACTTTATGCATGCTCAGAGTAGCAGTACCTTAAGGTGAAAATGTGTGAAAAAGTCTTGTCTATTTGTTTTTTTAATGAGTTGGACCTGCACCAAATGATTTACGACCACAAGGGGAGAGAGAGAGACTCATGCAAAAGAGCAACATAGTTTTGTGAACATAATAATAATAATACGTTTTATTTATCAAGCACTTTTAAAAGGTACTCAAAGATGCTTTACAGATACACATTAAGATTCATAAATACATTATAAATGTACATATTTGAACAGATCCAGTGTGACACTGACCATCAAGCTGCTGCTGTTGTCCTGCTGACTTGCTGCTTTCGCTATGCGGCCATTGTTGACAAGAAGTTAATGTGTTCAACTCGACTAGTGACACTTTCACATTTCATGGAGTCATTTGATTCAGTGTTAAAACCGAGGTACTTCCTAATGGAGCTTAGAAATAGGTACTTTACAGTGTTTTTAAAAAAACATGACTAAATCAAATAATTTTTTTAATAGACAGCATGCAGTCTGTTGTTCTGTCAATATTTTAAAGTGCTGTTTTTCATCTTTTGAGCATCATATGCATTCCAGTGGTGATTGAAGACTTTTTGTTTTTCCTGTCCTCTTTCTTAGCTGCTGCATGACTTCCCAGATGAACTGCGAGCTGACATTGCCATGCACCTGAACAAAGACATCCTGCAGCTACCTGTATTTGAGCGAGCCAGCAGAGGGTGTCTGCGTTCCCTCTCCCTGTACGTCAAGACCTCTTTCTGTGCACCCGGGGAATACCTTATACGCCACGGAGATGCCCTTCAAGCCAACTATTTTGTCTGCTCTGGCTCCCTGGAGGTTCTGAAAGATGGCATGGTCCTGGCCATCCTGGGTCAGTGTGCACTTACTCATTCTGCACCTTTCAGATATGTTGCACTGTGTTGTAACCGCTCTGTTTTAATCAACAATCCCTACAGGCAAAGGTGACCTTATTGGGGCTGACCTCCCGGAACATGACCAGGTGATCAAGACCAATGCAGACGTGAAGGCGCTGACCTACTGTGACTTGCAGTACATCAGTGTTAAAGCTTTGAGGGAGGTCCTTGCTCTGTACCCGGAGTACGGCAGCCGGTTCAGCTCTGACATCCAAAACAACCTTACCTATAACCTGAGAGAGGGCAGTGAAACATACGTAAGAAGACATTTGCTATCACATTTAAAGAGTGGAAAACTCTGCAGAGACAGACAGAAATGTCAATGCCGCAATGTTTAATTCCGTTTTTTCCTGCTCATTAACAGCAAGATGCCTATGCTTTGCCACCAAATATAGAATGTGTGAGTAATACCTTGTTAATTTTGACTCCAATACCTCTAGGGAGTAACAAAGCTCACATGGTCTTCCAGGCAGTCTCAGGTATGTGCGTCTCACTAAGGTAATTACTTTAGCCTTCATCTGCTTGATACATATGGCAGTCAGTTACAGCAAAATCATAAAGCTATGGTGGGCTTTACTGAACACTTCTGTTGGTGAAATTGGAAAATGGCATATTAACTGCTTGAATTTATATACATAGCTGATATAAGGATATGGATATGATGCTGCTAAATAAAGTGATAAAACAGTTTCTATATGGACTACACAGACCAATTAGGTATTCAAAAGATTAAACTTTAAGCTAAAAGTAAATGCACAACTTAACTAAAGGCCTAAAAGAAGCCTTTATTACATTGTAAAAATCAATAAGACAACACTTTTATAATAAGTGGCAAAGAAGGCATTGCTACATTTGTTAATTTAGGTTTGTGTGCACATAATGTATTATTTGCCCAAGAAAGACTGTTTTCAAAAACGTAACCTTGCTGGCTAGTTTGCATGCTGATACATGGTAGAAATGACAATAATGTTGAATTGTTGTAATTGTATGATTTCTTACATTAATTCAGATGCACCCCCTACTTTATTATCTTTTTATGATTTTTTTTACTTTTGTACAACAACAAAAAACAAAAATGAACATGACAAAATAAAATTAAACAAACAACTGCCAGTTCACAGAAAAAGTGCACATGCATGTCAATCCGCATGATCACTGAAATGCTGGTATTCAAGTGGATTGACTACCAGAAATAGATTCCACGGAGCCAAGACAAAGTGAAGTCGAGGAAGGCCCAAAACAAGGCTAGAAAACTGGAATCCCGGTACACATACAGAATTTCTTCAAAGTAGACAAGAAACCATGTTATTTGGTCATTATTCAAAGCAAGGAGGGGAAAGTGATTTCCTCTCTCTCAGGATAACCCTTTTCTCTACTGTATGTTTAAGCCTTTAGTGAGCACTTAAAATGATGAGTCTTGCAGAATGCAGCTTTTTGTTCAGCTTACAAAGAAAACCTCTAATTTTCCATCCATCGTCTCCTCAGGGTCATGCTTCTATGGACCATAAACTACCCTATATTGTTGAGGCAGATGATGGGGAACGTGGAGAAGACATGGGACACTCTCAGCAGAGGAAAGTGCCTCTGTTACATGGACTAGGCAGCCCCGTTCGTCAACCCTGCCTCAGCACCATGTTAGGAGAGGAGCTCCGCCACATCAACGCCCTCCGCAACTGTGGGTCCCTTGTTCAGGGCGGTCGAGGCCACACGCCCTCTGCTCAGCCATTCGCCAATCAAGAGCTCAATCCTTCTCCTTTGCACAGTCTTACCAGCGACCTAAGCTTGAACCAACGGCCTGCAAATCTACTCATGCCATCCTTGCATTGTGTTAGTCCACCTAACCTTAGCCCCAGGTAACCGGTAAAATATACCCAAATATAATTAAGTAATCATTTTTAAAATTATGTAACACTGATTTGTTTTCTCTGATAGGGTCGTGGATGGAATTGAGGACAATGATCACACATTTCAATTTAATTTAGAGCAGAGGGAGACAAAAACTAATGTAACAGGTAAAGTGAACTATATTGGAAAAATATTAACAGAAAAACGTTGCTTAAAAACACTTTGCTGGAACAAATGCTTAACTCACTTGTGTATTGCTCTGTTTTTCATCCTTTTTCAGACCAGTTCCAGGTGAGTGCTCACCTGCTTCTGGAGACAGAGGAAGTGAGACAGAACATCAGCAAACTGAACAAAGAGGTATACTGTAACATTAGACCCAGTGGTAGACAAAGTACTGAGATCTTTTGGACCTACTAAAATAAAAAATAGTAATACCACAGTGTAGAAATTAAGAAAGTAAAAGTCCTGCATTCAAAATGTTACTTAAGTAAATGTACAAAAGTATTGCGTCAAAATGCACAACGTACTCTTTTCTGCACAACTGCCCATTTCAGAATAATATATTATATCATTGAATTCTAATTATTGATGCATTAATGTGTTCATCACTTTAATATTGCAGCTGGTAAAGGAGGAGCTTGTCTTTTTTCACTATATACTGCCTGGCAGCTTGTGAATTTTAACCAAGGGATCAATAAAGTTTTATCTTAACCTGTAATAATATATGATAAATTATTTGTTGATTATGTTTTGTATGATTAATCTGAATCTGAATCTTCAAAGTAACTAAAGTTCCAATAAATGTGGAATAATCAGTAGAAGTACAAAGTAGCAGGAAATGGAAATACTCAAGTAAAATGCAAGTGCCTCAAAATTGTATTTAGGTGCAGTACTTCAGTACATGTACTAAGTTGCTGTCCACCACATTGGACCTAAAGTATAAAAATGAGAAATATAAATTACCTGACTATACAGTATATCATTGCATTTATAGTACAACATTTGCTGACAGTATTAAAGTTGTAAACATATGTTTGTGAATATACCCCAAGTTGAACTGCTTTTATCATTTTCCTCCAGGTGTATAATACATTTTTGTCTTTTAGGAGTTATATACAAATATTAAAAGGCATATATGCTCTACAGCCAACTTTTCTTTTTATTCTCAGGTGGGCAACTTGAATCAAGAAGTATCCAACCTGGCCAAGGAGCTCCACGAAATAATGCATTTCCTGCAGTCTCATATGGCCATGCTTCATACCCCTCCAGTCTCCTATGGCATACAGATGGTTCCCAGTCCTAGTGTGACTGCTTCCAGTAGCTGGCAGCCCCATGGCCCTTTAAATATTGTCACTGGTCTGCACCTCCATCATGAAGCAATTAGCCACCCTGCCAGAAATGTGTGGGGCTGTAGTGGTATGCCCTCCCAGGGCAGAAGTCCCACTTTGCTGCACTCTTCAAGCCCTGTGTCATCCTGTGTACACCTGTGCTGCTCTGAGAGAGAAGGGTCCACAGCCCATAGGTTACAGAGCCAGTGTGGCACCTTCCAAACCTCAAGAGCAACTCCAAACTCTCCCTACATGACCCAGTCGCATGCCCGGGGAGGTACAGCACACCTGGGCCTCAGTTCTGCCTTCAGTAGCTTCCCAGTGATTTGTCAGGCCCCACAGGTGCCATACAATGCCTCTATCACCACGATGAGCAACTCTCACCCTCTATGTTCCTCTGTAAATTCTGGTTACTCCCATCCATCTCTGAGTGTTCAAACCAACTCTGATTCCACACATAATCAGACACCCATCCATTCCTCCATCACTTACACTGGCCAGCCGCAGTATCACAATACCTTCAGCTCTCTCACCCCTTCAGTAGTCCACACTTCAACATGCACAGGCCCTAGGCAAAATGACCCAGTAGGATCCAGCCCAACCCACCTGGCACAGAACCCTGCATGTTCTCTGCTGGGGGAGGTAACAAACAGAGACTGTAGAGCTTCACTGTATCAAGAGAGGACAGATAGCATTGAACCTCAGGATCTGAGCGGCAGTACTACTGTAGAAGTTCAATCACCTCTCTTGGACGTGGAGGGAATACAAAGCCCACACTGATGACATCTATATCTTGTTGTGTTGCTGTATGATAATGATGACTTAATTTTACCTTTAAAAAAAGTTTCCATCAAATAAAATGCTCTCTGCAACTCCCTTTATATCCCCCTAACCATGCACCACACACTATCTCTTTAGCATTCAAGAGTATTTGGATATTTATAATATGATATGTATATGTATAATCATTTGTTATCAGGTACACTGAAAAGCATGAGCATAAAGGAGATTTACTGTACATATTTCCAATGCTGTCATCACAGCTATTAATACCAAACTGAGTGTGCCCAGGCTTGAGATGCAAGTTATGAGCTACCGGTATGCAGCGCCACACAGTGGTGTCTGGGGGTAACGACTACAACGACACCTTTCCTCACACAGCACAGAGAGACAAACCTGAATATGATATCGGATTGTTCTAAAACTGATAAACAGAAAGGAGAATAGCTGTACAGTTAAGTAAAATAAATCAGATTATTTTGCACTGTACTGTACATTTGCTGTAGGGGTAATTTTGATCATTTATTTTCTACATTGTTTTTTTTTTTTTTTCCTTCATCGAAACACATATGAGCAGTCACCGGTCCCGCTATGGCCAAAGCCACTTTGTGCATTTAAAGTGGTTTGATTGGACACAGCTGAAACATACTCCTGAGGGACTTTTTTTCAAAGGGAATTAATAACTCTCTTTTACAGTAGACTACATGTCAATGCCCCTCCGGAATCTACTGTCATAGTGATTATAGATATTAACATATTGGAGAGGCAATACACATAAAATATATATTTGATTTTGGTGCACCAGAGTTCATTAGGCCAAGAGAGTTGCTCCTTGTTTCATGACCACTGTATGTTTCAAGCCTTGACCTCATCATTCCTGGGGGAGGGACATTTCTGATACTGATAATTCTAATTCTTCGTCTTTTTGCTCATGTTAATAATGATTAACAATTTAGGCTACTACAACTTTTGGACATAATAAGACACTCAAACATACTGAATGCCCTCCCCAGAGTGTCATACGCTTATGGTCGACCTCAAGACATTACCACTAGTCCTCACCAACACGGGCATGTGTACCTTAACGGGGTAATGCACAGCACACAGGCCTTTATGTAACCCTGTTGCACTTAGCATGAATCCTGACCTGGATGGTGTAATGTAGGGGATGTTATCTGTAATTCCGGTGTACACAGCATTAGTATGGCATGTCAAAACAAAAAGAAAGGGCCATTCTGTCCATGTGGATTTGTTTGATTTTCAGGGTCACACAACATTATAGAAGTTATGTATTTTCTTGTTTGAACTTGGTTGAACAAGGCAAAGTATCTTTTTGTACAAAAGACAAATCACAGCTTTGAATGACTACACATTATTTAAATCTTCCACAATCTCTCACACAGCTGTTGCATATAAATCAGGCAAGAACGTTGCCTGGATCATAATGTTCATCGGAAATATGATGATAAACACAAAGTCAGATTCTCTCCATTATCACTTTAATTATCTACATTATTTTAGGCTGCATGCTTCATTGTGTCATCTTGCCATTGCGAATGTTTTTCAGATTCAAAACATGATTAGAATGTCTATCTAGTTGTCTGTTTTTGGAAATATATATATTTTTTCTGTAATAGATTAATTAAAGTGAGTTATAGATTCCTCCTACAGTCTCATCTTTTTTCTCTAGTAGTGCATGTTCATCAGTACTGTAATCAAGCATTATCACTGTGTAACCAGCGGCAACGGCAATAAAGTGAGTAAAACAAACACAAGGTGAGTGTGTGCACCCAGGAGTGACAAATAAAACTAAATTGAAGAAACTTGTGGATGAAAAACAACAACTAGAAAAGGGCTTTGAAAGAGAAAACGCTGCCGTCTTCTTATTTAAGCAGTGGTAGAAGAAGTACTCAGATATTTTACTTTAATAAAAGTAGCAATATCACTGTGCAAAAATACTCTATATTAATATTACATTAATATTACAAGTAATGCCTGTAGTCATTAACTTGCTTAAGTAAAAGGACAAAAAGTATTAGCATCATACTTAATACACTAAAATTTAGAGTAGGTAGAATAGCCCAGAATCATATACATATATAATATGTATATAATATAATATGTTTTTAAATATATTTTTTAAAATATATTTATTTATATGTTTTCTTTCTTCTTTTATATTTTTTTCTTTATTTAATATAACACTGGATTATAATTAATGATGAATTACTCATCACTTTACTTACACATCACTTTAATGTTGCAGCTGGTTAAGGTGAAGCTAATTTTAAATGCTTTATATAGCGATGATAATATGTAATAATATAATCATTTAATAATAATTTTCAGGTGTTTGTTTACTTAAAGGTCCATTGCCAGAATTAATGTTTTTGCTCTATGTGTATGTTTGTAATATTGTGTATGGTCTCTTTCATCCTTGCAGTTGTTTGTTACTGTGGATTTACTAATAATTGAATGCTGTTGTGTGTCTAGGGTGTTTTGTCTATTTGTGCATTTACATTGACTTGTTATTGTTATTTATTTATCTGGGTCTTTTTATTTGAGTACTATTATTCTCTGTCTTTATTTCGTTATTATCCTTATTTATTTATAGTTATCATATTATTATGTTGTTTTTCTTTTCTCCAGTCTTTTTTTCATTCCTGCTGATTAACTCCTGTTCCCTGAGGGGAATTCCCTATGTACTTAGTGATGTACAATTTTGTTTTGCATTATCTAAATAAACAATTGTATGAAGTAACATAAAAGTACAGTAAATGTTCTTATTTACATTATCACTGTATTCAAGTCAAACTTAGTATTAGTAGGTATTTTAGTTCTGATACTGTGGGAAATGTACAGGTTTTATTATTAACATTAAATGTAAATCATATTAATGATTATGTTGTTTCACGCCATATTGATGACTTAGTGCAATATTTGTACATTTGAAATGGAGACAGTGGCTGAAGGCCCCGCACGCCTCCTCTGTGATGCAGAAAGTGGTTTCTGGTGTTACTGCTGCTGTCATTGGTCAGACAGCCACTGACAAAAAGTGGGACGTTCCCGGAAAAATCGCTAACCGGAAGGGAAGGCCAGAGCCTCAGAAGAAGAAGACAGCCGCCTCCGATGAGACCATCGAAAGAAGAAAAAGTACTGTAAGTCAAACAACTTGAAAATATCGAATATGGGTGTAAAGAGGGACACTGAACGCATGTTGGACTTTCTTATCGACGAGCTGTTAACCGTATTTAGACACGCGCTGTCACATTTTGGTCAACCGATCAGCCAAGTCCGGGTTCAGCCGAAATGTCCATCAGACAGGATCGACAGCGGCTACGAGTTTCTAGCCCTGTGAGACCACATAACATGTCCAAACAGCCTTGGCAGGGACATTACTGAGAAGCATATGACATCATATTTGTGCCTGCAGCAGACCCAATAACAAGTCTGAGTCGCCGAGTGTGTCAAATGTCAAACAGCTGACGACGTGGGGGCCGAGAAAAAGGAAAGTTGTCTAATGACGTCTGCGCTGCTAACCTAGCTAACGCTATCAGAATTCAAGTTTTAATTTCCTGACTTTAGCATTAGTGTTATGTCGACCATTCACGCTAGCAAGCTAGTGCTAATGCTAAGCAAAGGATCATGTCAATATCTGGCGCTAGCTCGTCGACGTCAGTTAGTAAGTTGGCAAACTGCTTAGCACAACTAACGTCAACGTTGCTAGTCAGTTGTATGCTATCCACGTTATTGATGGCTGTCGCTTTATTTTTACCGGCTATCATAGCTAACGTTAACTATATCTTACCCTTACCAGCCAATATAGCTACAGTACACGTTTTGGTTAGCTAAATGATCTTCATAGCGTCAAACGGAGAGCATATCACGAGCTAAGTCAGTTGAACACCCTGCTAAAGCTAGTCACAGCCAGACCGGAGTAAACATTTTAACTTTTACATTTTTCATTTTAGATGTTATTTAGTTGCAACTATACGTTCTAACAATGCACTAGTTGGGTAGAACATTGCGATGCTCACTTTGAGCCCGTCAAGTAGCTACTAGTAGTAATCACAGATAACTGTCGAGACGCTTGTTTTCCTCAAGTACATCCACTTAAAAAAAAAAACAAGGCCTTTAACCCTCTTTTTAAAATGCTGTTTTGGTTGTAATATCAGATGCATTCTTGGCATGCATCAATTTAAGTTAGATTTGAAGCTTTAATTTAAGGACTCATCTGAGGTAATTAATAGACTTCACAGTTTTGTTGTAATTGTGCCAGTTTACATTGTTGAGATTATAATGTCTCCTTGCATTTAACAGCAAATACATTCACACACGCATGTATCTCCGGAGCTCCTGTTTATGGCTGAATAAGGGAACATATCTTGGACCTTTGAGACAGAGATGGGATTTACACTTACTTGCTTGAGCTCTTGCTATGTTTATGGTCATATGGACCTTGTCCTTCTAAAGGGGTGATACATATTGGCAAACCAGCCCTGAAATAAGTCTATACATTTGTCACCAATCAGTATACATAACATTTGGGTTTGGGTTTATTTAGGACACCACTCACTTTTTTTTTTTTTTTAAATGTTTTTTTTTTTTTTTTGTGACTTTCAGCACAACTGACAACGAGGGCTTAGTAATGTGTTTTTAATTTACTTAAGTGTATTATGATCTGAATATGTGTGTTTAAGCCACTAGTGGTGAGATGCTTTTAACTAAGCCCCAACCTAAATTATTTTTTTTATATCTGCAAAACAAAATTGAAGGCACTTTTTTTCTTTTTTTTTTTTTTTTTTTTTTCTTTTTTAATATATGATTCACCACTTGGTAATAACATGAAAGGGACAAATGCTACTTTAGGTAACTTCATTGTTGGTTCTTGGTTGTGTGAGGCCATTTCTTGGAATACATGCACACGAACCGCCGCAGATGGGATTTTATTTTAATTCAAACTAGATTGCACTTAGATTTTAATGCGTGAAATAAGAACTTGTAAGAGGCCTTTAATTTTGTCTTTTTCAGATGCTAGGTTTAGAAAGTACCTTGGTACCATATGAACTACTGTTGCTCATTTAATTTTTAGTTGGAAAATACTTGTTGTGAATGTCTTACTGTTATTTCACAAGCAGGTGTAGGTTTTGGATGTGCCTATTGATAGCTAGATGCCTATTCTTTGTTTAGATACTGAGCGTTTCACAAATAAGTCCTGAGAAAGGGAAGTGTCTGCTGTGATTTCCTATTGGTCTTGCTAACTGCCAGTGATGAGTGTGTTATCTTTTCCTGTGTTATGTCCCCAGTTTCCCTGTGACTGTTTCCAAAGCCTTTCTTTATTAGAAACCTGAGCTGTTGAATGGCTTGCCTTGGATCAAGAGCATTTCCTGTTTCATTAGAAATCTCTAGGATAGTTCTGCTTTTGTGTCTTTGTTGTTGTCTTTGGGCAAAATTTTACATCTGAAATCTTTTTGCCAATGAAGTGTTGGTCTTGAATACATGGTTTCCCTATACAAGGAAATGTGCTACTTCCAGGTGAGAGTTTGACCATTTGTCATAATAGACAAAAGGAGGATGGTGATGTAGCCCCTCATATCAGGCACCAACAGTTCTTCCAGGACCCCACCCCTAAATTGAAATGAGCAGCACTACACAAGTCCCTGCTTGTGTTCTTGAAACTGGTATAGTGACGGCAGCCACAAGGGTTGTTTGATTGCTACTTAAATGGAATGTGTCACTGAGTTCACATTTTTTCATTACATGTCAGCATGCTAAAGTTTACTGCAAATTATATGTTTATTTTCTGTAATCAATGGCGAAGCTCCCCTTGCAAATAACTTATCCTGTAATACATTTTAAATTGCATGGCCTGCAATAGAAAAATGAACCTGGTATTTTTTCTTCTTTTTTTAATCATTGCAATAAATGAGGCCTGTAAACTGTTGGTTAAAATCTGCATTGAACTTCCATGATTATGCTGAGGATGAACAATAAGAATCCAAACTTTGTCTAAATATTCAAACCCCACCAGGTTCAGACTAACTAAACAAAATACAATATAAAGTTCTTTTCTTCGAAACTGGGAGTCATAGAAACCCACAAGGAAACTGTTCACTCAGGAACTCAAACCTAATAATCTTGCAAAATTTGGACTTATCTGCTACTGAGAAGTATTAAATTACTTTATTACAGTCATTAATGACAGACATCACTGTCAGTTTAATTTCAGGTGTTTTAACTGCGGCACACAGCTCATTCTTTCAAAGAGTGAGCAGCAGTTATTCATAGGAATATTATCTGTACTCATTGTTTTGTACAGGTCTTGCATTTGAATAATACTGCCATAAATGAGTTTTGTGTATCTATACGGGTATTTAATTTGTGCACACAATCTCATATTTAGGTGTTTAATGCACTGCCATCCCTGCTAAGTGCTTGGATATCATGTTGGCAGCAGAGCATACAGGAGTCCACGATGAATATTTCACAGGCTCTCCCTCTAGCTTGCTCCTTCCTCCTGCCTGTTCTCCTCCCCCTTTCGCTGACCCATGTGCCACTGTCTTTCTGTGACCCACTTCGCCGTGGAGGTCTTCAGAGCCCATTAGGGATGCCATCAAGGCATCCGTCATCGCAGGCTGCTTAAGATCTGTGCAGGTCTGTCTCAGTACAACAAAGAGCCTTTTGATTGCAAGCTAGACAGCCAATTTGACCTTTTACATGGTATGCTACGCTTTGATGTTACTATTTTAACACCTAACAGTTACTACATCATCAATCAGTAGGTAGCAGACTGTGAGTTCTTTGCTATTAATAGTTGTATTCTACAGTATCTGTTGGTAGCAAACAAAACACGGGACACATGTGTTTTGCAACCTATAGGCTACTCTTTGAAACCTTCTTTCACTGTATTCCTCCTGTGAATGGCTGCTGCGCAGTATTTTTGTGCCTCTTATGGTCCATATTACCCACCTGTCTTATCCAAACCCTCCAAATAAGTAGTTTCACTGAGCCAGCGAAGTTAACAGTTTGTAAAATGTTCAATGTGCTTATTTCTTTTGCAAAATAAAACATGCATGCATGACTTTTTAGATTTAGTCTAGCACTGAATTACAGCTAATTGTTTAGTAATTATTGTGCACACATTCTGTACAAGACGACCTCCAGTCAGGAAGGTGAGAGCTCATCTCTGCTGCTTGCAATCAAATGAGTACAGACTGTCTGTTTGACCCAGTGAACAGAGTGCCTTTATTCCTTCACCAACTCTGCTCTTTCAGGCCTTGTGTGATAGTGTCTGTGTGTTTGCAAGTTGGAGTCCAGTGTGATCTTAAGTGCACTGCTGTTGACGTCTGCTGTTGTTGCAGGTGCACTTTCATGCAGCCTTTTTCAACTCTATATCAAAAGTATACAGATTTGGTAACATGCTGAAGTTGGAGACTATTTCTTTAACACTTTTTACGTTTTGAGTAAAAGGGGAAGACGGTGAAAGACTTTAAGCGTCCCATAATGCTCTGATACGGTGACTTCTAAAAGGAAACTAATGCTGCAAAACATAATGTTGGACTTAGACCTGCACATGAACAATGTAGCATGGTTGATACACTGTCCAGAACATATTCCGAACTCGCACGCTTCATTTGACAGTCATGATCTCCTGTCACATGCTGAAGCTTAAGTCCGGCTCAGAAACGAGCTGAGAAAAAGCCTAGCACAACCAAACTCTAAAGACCATCAGCAGTGACGTCTTTAATTTCCCTCATTCTCGACATCTCCCTCTTCACTTAGGAATAGCCTAACATACTTGTCTTCAGTATGCATTGTGTTTTGCATGTAGTTGTGTCAGTGAAAAAGCTGAGGCTATCCCAAGTTTTAATGTGCTCAGCAGTAAAATGTCTTCTGCAATGTTCATTTCCTGCTTTGAGATGAGTTGTTTCCTGTGCTTTGACCAAGCAGAAGCTGGCTGACCTCATGTGTATCACTCAACTGAAAAAACATTAGGCAAGGATTCGTATATGCAAAGCGGGTCGAAATAAAGAGAAGAAATTGTTTCCTAATTTGTGCCCTCTCTGTTATCATGTGAAGTTTTGTGGATATTTTGGGCCAAATTAGGCTGGATGAAATGCTTACAACACTTTAGTCAGCCTCTGTGTTGGGCTACAGGTTCCTCTTAGTACAGTTAGTAAAGTGTCTGAAATATATTAACATTTATTAATGCCACTTGATCTTTGCAAAACAAGATGTTGCAGTGTTAAAAGTATCTTATTTTTGACTTGCTGATTAATGTTATTGTTTAGTTTTAATATGGCTACATGGAAACCGCCACAAACATCTTAACATTATATAGTCATGGCTTCAAACTGTGGCGAGATATCTGTTAAGTAATGACTCACAGGAAGACTTTTGTTGAGTTAATGCTTGGGGGAAGTGTTTGGGCAAGACTTAATTAAAAACTAATTTCATTTGTATACATGTTTTTTTTTTTCCCTTCCATTTCTCCAATGTTAGTTTTCCATTTTAAATGTACACTTACCTCTGTAGATCTGCACCACCAATTCTCTCATTTTATTTGAATATAATAATTAGGGCTGCAACTAACAATTATTCTCAATATCAATCTAATTTCTGATTATTTCCCAGATAAATCGTTTGGTCACATGTACATACATGTGGGAGGGAGCATGAGTGTTCTCCTGCAGCACTTGTTTATACTAAACATGGTTCAATAATAAACTCTTTATCTGGAGGCCCCAACCCAGGGTGTTTCTGTGTCAACAACCCAAACTTTAGTAAATAAATGTATTTATTTATATTTTCCTTGCTTCATTACTGTTATTGGCAACTGCCAGCAGGAATAAAACACTGACTATAATATTCAGCAAATAACATGGTTGTTTGGACTAAAGCTTAACATACTGAATGTTGTGTTTTCCAGCTCCCACTGGTGAGGTCCTCTTCCTCTGGCTCATCTACCTGCCTGACTGAACTCGCCCCCCGTATAGCTCAGCCTTACCTACCCCCTGCACCAAGCCCAAGCCTAAAGTCAACCAGACTTCCTCCCTCTTCTCCCGGCTTGTTCTTCTTTCTCCCGATTTTCAAAACTGCACAATGGCAGGGCGAGGCGGACCAGCGCGGACCAACGGCACAGCAGCAAGCAACAAGATCTGCCAGTTTAAGCTTGTGCTGTTGGGGGAATCAGCGGTGGGAAAGTCCAGCTTGGTGCTGCGCTTTGTCAAAGGCCAGTTCCACGAGTACCAGGAGAGCACCATCGGAGGTGAGGATGTTGTTTACCTCTGCTCCCTGTCATACTG
The DNA here is from genome assembly GCA_943590825.1 of Bovichtus diacanthus. Lineage (NCBI taxonomy): Eukaryota > Metazoa > Chordata > Actinopteri > Perciformes > Bovichtidae > Bovichtus > Bovichtus diacanthus. The sequence continues at coordinate 3,559,971 of CALSBV010010309.1, forward strand.
TAATAGCATCTCAGCTGTATATGTCTACAGCTGTCATTTACAGTTGAGAGGGATTCAAGTATATAATCAATTAAATTATTCAAAAAATGTTATTACAGTGCTTGCATATTATGTTTACACCAAAGCAATGATAACAGAACCCCTGCACTTGTTATCCCATTGTGTAAACTATCATGTGGCTGTACATAATCTCCTCCATTTTTCTTTTTTTTTTTCTTTTTGTTATCTTAAAACATTTTCTTCATGTCAGTGGACGGAACATGAATGCTGAAGCAGAAAAAACATGTCTCTGCATTTTTTCTGTTGTTGGAGCCTGTGCAGGAGAAGGAGTGGCAGAACCAGTTATTTGCAACTTTCCCATGTGCCACAAAGCTCCTCACACATGGCATTTATATTGATTTTGCAGAAACAAATTGCATTTCTAAATATTTTTGGACAATAAAGAGCTGAAAATGGACAGAAAATGACTTTACATTGTCCTCTGCGAATACCTGTGCTCAGGCAGCAGAGTGAGGTTAGTTGAAACAGGAAGGAAACAAGACAACAATAGGGATTTCCTGGACCTCACGTAGAACAGTGGAGCTGGTTTTGAAAGTTGTTACATTTTCATCCAATACTTTTACAACCTGTCTGTAGCTTTGACATTTCGCACAGTGGTGGAGTTAAATGTGTTGTTTCTTCTACATTATGGTGACTACAGCTTGAGGGCAACAGAAGTAAACTTTTAACTGGGATGTTAAGTGCAAATCCTCAGTCCAGATGGAAAAACGACTGACTGGTTTCCACTGGAGCTGCTGACCTCTGAGACTTGGCCTGATCAGTATTTCATTAAATCTATGGTAGACAGTTTACTTTTGGCGTCATTGGGGAAAAAACAACATTTTGCATGAATGCATGAATACCAACTTTTCCTGCAAGATATTCTGCCGTTAATTCAGGCTTTCAACATTGAAACACATCGTACACATGCTTCTGCATTTGTAGAAAAACCATTGGGAACGTTCTCTGAAATGACCTGTGCTTGGCAAAAGTCTCCCGTCACGGGCTAGATTCTCTAAAGCAGAGGTTTTCAACAGAGACCAAATTTTTTTACTTTTTTTTTCCAACCAATTTTCCCCCCACAAATTTACATGTCTATATAAACCTGTGTATTAATTGAATAGCTTAGTATTGAATGCACAATAGGCCCAGTTTAATATAAAACAAAACAAACAAGAAGTCTTAGGTCTGTCAGGTGATCAGGGCAGCTAGATTTTTAATGTTGACTTGAAATAGAAACTTGTTGTCACAACCTTTTACTGCTTGTTTTGTATAAACAACAGTCTAAAACCTAAAGATAATAATTGTACATTGAAGTCAAACCGAGACCAGCAGCTAATGGAAGAGCAGGAACTAGTGAATGTTTTGCATTTTTTACCTAATAAGATTTATTGATTTTTAAAATGTTCTCTTAATCAACTAATGGTTTCAGCTCTACTGGTAGACTTAATGTAGTCTCTCTTGTTTTACGTTGAAACATTTCTTTTCCATGTTTCCTACATCTTATGAGTAATGTGGCTGTAGGATGTGGGGACAGGATGCTCAGTGCTTACACACACCAAAGACTCACAAGTCAGCATGTTTTATATTCTACTGAACCTTGTGGTCAGCTGAATGCATGGTCAAAGATTACAAAGCTTTTAAAGTGTGCGTGTGCTCAGTTTTGCTCGGTCATGTGACAGTCGCCTGACTCAGCGAGTTGAATGCAGTTTATGCTGCTTGTTATGTGCTCCATTATGTTTTTACTGTACACAATATCTCTTTTTTTCTCTTGTGTATTTCCAGGACACTATTTCCCCTTCCTGCCATGTTTTTCTTAATTGTGCTTTTTTTTTTTTTTAGTTCCAGTCGATTTCGGAAGAGGTTAAGTTAATAATGCTGGACTATCTTGCTCACTTGTGTGTGTGTGTGTGTGTGTGTGTATATAGTCGATACACTGTAGCACCATACCTCCCAGAATTCAGTTTAAAGTGGCAATGGACAACATTTTTGCTTAAACGTATTATTTTGAGGTATATGTTGATTGCACAATGTAATGGCTGTAGAATAATGTCACTATCTGAATTTAAATTGGTTCATTATAATCCTGGCTTTCAGGATGCAATTCTGTCCGCCTCGAGATGTCTCTTTCACAATAAAGGCAAAGATGATGAAATGGGAGAGTGATTTATAAAAATAAAAAAATAAAAATAAAAAAAAAAACACACTTTCTTTCTACTGAGCTAGATGAAGACGCTACAAAACCTGCCAACTTATTTACACGACCAGGTGTTGTACTCTGCATTTATCATAGCACTGATATCAGGGTTTGTATTTTTGTTTTCTTACTCTAAATGATATATGAACAAGTAGATTGATCTGCTTGTTCATATGAAAATCAACTGACAGAAAATCTGTTCACGTCTCAGTTGTTTGGAAACAAATGCACACTGTGTTGCTGGTAGCTCTGAAGAAGTGGCACCAACACTAATACAACTTTAAAAATCTACAGAAGGAAAAATGTGTTTGCACTTTAAAATTATTATTTTTTAATTCCAGTGAGAGCTGTTCCTCCTTGTTTCATCAGGGTCTTATCACTGCATCTGGAAGTTTTAAATATTGAACTTCAACCCTGTAGATTATAATTCTGTGATTTATCTTTTTTTCTGCTCTGATATATAAGTATTAATTTCTTTCCAGCTGCCTTCCTCACACAGACGGTATGTTTGGATGATACAACAGTGAAGTTTGAGATCTGGGACACTGCAGGACAGGAACGGTATCACAGCTTGGCGCCCATGTACTACAGGGGAGCCCAGGCCGCCATCGTGGTCTACGATATCACCAACACAGTAAGTAACATGGACTGTGGCGGGACATCAGCCTTTCTGTCTCATGTCCTGTGTTTGCCGACCCTTGTCTTCCAGTTTGGGTTGATGATTGGTTTATTCAAGAGACAGCAACAGACCTTTGCTCTTTTAAACTATTACTCGTATGTGACCACTAAAACATCAGGGATTCAAAGTTTGAAAGTGTCTAATGTTTCTGCATGCGTTTGTTTTTTTAAAGGATACATTCACACGTGCAAAGAACTGGGTGAAGGAGCTCCAGCGACAAGCCAGCCCGAATATTGTCATTGCACTGGCAGGAAACAAAGCCGACCTGGCCAACAAGAGAGCCATAGACTTCCAGGTAAAGGGGAATTTTTTACAGTCTGATGTTGAAGTTTACAATTATTTTAATCAAATACCTGAATAAATTAGTATAAGCTGTCAATTTGTCTGTGTTGTGTTTTATTACTTTAGGAAGCGCAAGCATATGCAGATGACAACAGTTTGCTCTTCATGGAAACTTCAGCCAAGACTGCTATGAATGTCAATGAGATCTTTATGGCTATAGGTAAGACACATTGATCATCGGTAATCGATTAGTCAAGCAACAGAAAATACATTTGAGATTATCTTGATAATCAGCTACTGTATGACATGGCATTTCTATATAGATATAGATAGATATAATGTAGATATAGATATAGATATAATGTAGATATATAGATATAATGTAGATATAGATATAATGTAGATATATAGATATAATGTAGATATAGATATAATGTAGATATATAGATATAATGTAGATATATAGATATATATAATGTAGAGATATTGTGATATCGTTACTTCCTTCATTATCGATTAATCTGCCGATTTTATATTTTCTTGATTTAATTTATTAATCCTTAAATTTATAAAATGTTAGGAATGTAATTTCCTAGAGCTCAAGATGGCATCTTCAAATGCCTTATTTGTTTTATCTGACTATACCTGACAAACTCAAATAAATTCACGTTACTGTAATGCAAGACATTCACATTTCAGACGCTGGAACCAGACAACGTTTTATACGTTAAACAAATACTGACGTCCAAGTCAAGTACTAACCTAATGGTTATCGATTTATTTTTCTCTTTAAAATTCCAGTAATTTCTCAAGTAAGTATTACAAACATTTAACGGTTCCAGATTCTCAAACTTGAGAATTTGCTGCTTTTTCTTGTCTTGCAATACAGTAAATATAATATCTTTGGGAGTTGGACTGTGGGTCAAATAAAACAAGACATTTGATGATGTCACTTTTTAAAATGTAATAATTATTTAGAAAATATTTAGCAGAATAATCAATAATGAAAATAGTCATTTGCTGCCCTACTGCCATGTTGCCATTTTGCAGAAATGAATTCATTGTACTCTAAACCCAAAACAGCCAAGAAGCTTCCCAAGAACGAGCCTCAGGGTGGAGCGGGCGCTGTCGGGCGAACCAGAGGTGGCGTGGACCTGCAGGAAGCTGCGCCGCCGGGCAGAAGCGGCCAGTGTTGTGGGGGCGGGAACTAACTAACGCAACGAGTCAGCTGATCCAACCAATCTACAGCTTCGATCAACCAGACCAGATATTAGCCAGCTGTCAAACAATGTCCCATTGGTCAAACCAAACCATGGCGGACCAACCACCCTACGAGCAACACGGCACCAATTAACTGTTTGGCAAAAGAGTCCACTGGCCAGTAAACTGCCAGACCCCTCTGACGGTTGAACCAAGAAATCAACCCACAGGCTTATTTACAGAATCATGTTTTAACCCCAGGACTTGCCAATCCATGACCTCTCTTGATGATGGACACTTGACGTCAGTTTAGGGGGGGGAAAACGAAACATCCCATTCATGGAGGAAAAAAAAAAAATAATTAAAAAAAATTGGTCATTACCAACGACACTTAATAGGGTCATCTTGCTCACCTTTTCGGTTTCTGTATTTGTGTAGAAGAAAAAAATGAAAGCAACAGGAATGAATATAAACAGGCTCATTGGCCCTGTCCTTCCTCTCCCTGCTCTCCCATGCTCCATACATTTCTTACGTGTTTCCATCATGGTCTTATGACACTGTTTAAACCTCCAGGTGCATGCGGCAGTCCTTCACCTTTCTGTCTTGTTCCTGGTCAGCTTCCTGGAAAAGAAGAGAGAAGGTTCGTGACAGGAAAATGGGAATGGACAGATAATTCCTTCTTGATAGAGCTGTGTAGATTGAATTATTACATTGTTATTGTTATCACTATTATTACTTTAACTTCTTTTGACACAGGCTGTTCAGTATGATTTTAAAGCCTTTAAGGTTTTACAATCACCCATTTATGTTATCAAACCATATACGGTAAATAGGACTTTATTAACATTGTCACCCATAAGTAATTTTAGCATTAATGTAATGTTTTTGAATCATCAGTGTACAATGACAAATGCATAAAGCAAGATTTGCTTTCTCGACTAAAATCACAACTATGTATTGACAACATTGCTGTATTTGTATCAGACTTTTCAAGTTTATAATCAATCAGTAGTTAGTCAAAACAATATCTTCCCAATCTCTACATGATGTTTTGTCAACCTTAATTATTTTGTGATGGATTTTTTTTTTTTTTTTTTTTTTTTTTTTTACGTGTTAATTTCTTTTCTGAAGATCTATGGTATTAAATGCACTGGTTCTGTCTCAACATCTTTGTGAATTGAGATGTTATCGTCAGCTTCCTTTCCTCCTTCTTTTCTCTCTCTTTGTTTATACTCTTCATATCAGGGGAGGGATTGCTTTCAACTGTGTTGTCACCCTGTTATGGCATCAACAACTAGCACAACAGTACCTGCACAGCAGCCACTGCTGTTATGTGGGGGGATAATGGGGAGGGTGGTGTCATGGTAGAGAAATAAAAAAAAAATGTAATTTTACCAATAAACAAGGGGAAGGTATCTTTTTCTGTATGCCTGTTCAATTATTTCACCATTTCCAAATATTGATGACTCAGTCATTTTTATAACTATTGACAGCTACCAGGGGAATGTTTGCTTTTCATTATGTTTTATTTAAATCATAGCTCTGAGTTTAAAAAAAAAAAAAAAAAAAAAAAAAGTCGATTTGCAAGAAATTCTGAAAATCAGTATCATTTCAATAGAATCGTTTTTACTCGTATTTAGACTTTACCAGTGTGAAAACATTGAAAAATATCTGACTTTTGATACTTGTGTACACAAACTACATTACCCATAATCAACACAGGCGAGGCATGTTGCTTTCAAGTGCATTTGGATGCCTAATCCCTGAAGAATATTAAATTACAACCTCTCTGTACAAATAAGTCTATTCAAGGCAGATGTACTGACTTCCAATTACATTTAAAAAAAAAAATACAAGTGCTATATTAAGTACTAACATGGCATGACACTAATTGATACCTCTTTTGAATATTAATAATCTGAATTCATATCAATTTTATTCCTACTTACTTAATGTAGTTGTAGTCTGACTGACATTTAAACCCAACACAATCATTTGAAAATATATATATTTTTAATCAATTTTCCGATTGCTATGAACCTTATTTTGAAATCGTACTACCGGAGGTGATAGTATGGTATTATGTCGGCATTGACGCTACTTTTTCTAATTGTCTATGTTGCAGTTCGTTACTTTGACCACTAGGGGCAGTGAACGCTCTTGATTTTAAATAGTCATCTTTAACACCTTTTATGGCAACCATCAACTCTACCAATTCAGTACACAATTACACAAGTTACCAGTGAGCCCTTTTCAATAAATTCATATTTTTACACATAACTTAATACAGAACAAAATTACATATCACATGAGGCACAATCAAGTTTTTTTTTTTTTTTTTTTAAAGGATGGAAAAAAAAAATCAGACATTGCAATAATAGACAAAATAAATATTCTAAATGAGTCGAAAATTTTATAAAAATAATAGTACAAAAATCATTGAAAATCTTAAAATAAACAAGTATTTTGGTTTGCAAGAAAATTGTCAAATTCAATCAAAAAAAGAAGGAAAAAGGGTTGTGAACTTAAAGACTTATGTTTAAGAATTAATAATATTACTCGTAAATTAAAAAAGAAACAACATAGTTTAAGTTTATTTGCACAATTTAAAAAAAAAACAAAAAAAAAAAAACATTCCAAATAATAAACAGAAGGAAGAGGCAGAAAACCCACTCGGGTTGAAGGCTCCACATAAATAATGTTAACATTTCACAATATTTAAGAACACACAAGATGAAAATGCAGAAAATTGAATGGTTATATAATAGTAATCGCAAACTATTGAACAATTTCGAGATGTGTTACTCTTAAAACAGTGAGTAACTAAATATGATCATTTAAATCAGACCAAAATACCATTACACCTTTCATTGCCAGAGGTGCAGCTACACACTGTGACCACTGGAGGGCTTCAAACACGCACGAAGACTGCAAGAGAATAAAGACAGATATATTAGCATACTAAAGCTCCCGGTAAAGATTTTCAAAATAAAACTTTAAAAGTAGGTAGAGGTGTAGATCATGCATGTAGATAGGAGCAGTAACATGGAGGCATAATGATCATTTCACTCAAAGTACGATAGTACAAAGTAACGATGCCTCTTTTTTCATGGTCTCGTAATTTTGGAATGTTTAAGCAATGAAGAAGCGACAAATCGATACAATTTTGTGTTATATTTGTACCTTCAAAGATTAAAAAGTGAAATCCTAAAATCAGCGGTCTTTGCATACTTAATTTATGTTTTTAACACGTCTGTTTTAGTGGGAACATAAACAAAACAGAAATTAATTTCCACTTCTAAAAATTGCTGCGGTCCTCTTAAATCGCATTTTGCCGACAGCACTTGAAGGCAGCGTATGAGGTAAACGGGAGCAGAGGACGAGTCTAGCAGCGTGGACATGTCGGACCCGGCGGCGCAGGCCTTGCAACCCCGGCTTCTCCAAGCCCAGTCTGTTGGCTCAGCTGGGTCCAGCACTGCCGCGACAGGCTCTGGGTCAGGCAATAGTGACCCGGCCAGACCGGGACTTAGCCAGCAACAACGTGCAAGCCAGAAGAAAGCCCAAGTCCGAGCTTTCCCACGGGCGAAAAAGCTTGAGAAACTTGGCGTATTCTCCGCATGCAAGGTAGCTAGCTTAGCTAGCCAAAGTTCACCACAACAAAGCACTCCCCGGGTCATATTAGCATTAGTGTATGTGGGGTAGCAAATGGTAGCACAGTCAAGGCACTGCATTCAAAAACATGAACAAATAGCATAACGACCTAACATAATTGTTAACTTTTGTAGCTAGTTCGCTAGCTAGCTAGTCTCCCGGACACTTGTACTGTTCACATTAACGCCACATCTTTGAAGATGAATGCGTCGTCAGCTAGCTTAACTGTTGAGTCGTGTGTTGCCGTACAACAACAGCAGTTGGGTTACTGCTAAAGTCGCTTTATATGGTGTTCAGCGTATTTTCTTATTATTTTCAGGCTATTGACACATGCAAGTGCAATGGATGGAAAAACCCAAATCCACCATCAGCCACACGTATGGACCTGCAACAGCAAGCAGCCAGCCTGAGCGAGCCCTGCCGCAGCTGTGGACATGCTCTGGGTACTAACTCACCAACCTCCACATATACACCACAGCCTTTCTCACAATGGCAAATGCAGCTATTTTCCAGAGACTTCTTACTTGCCAATGTTGTTTGACATCTGATATGTTTGTACTTTGTAATTTTTATTTAATGCCCTCCTTACAGCTGACCATGTTTCCCACTTGGAGAACGTGTCTGAGGATGAGATTAACCGGCTGTTGGGGATGGTGGTGGACGTGGAGAACCTGTTTATGTCTGTACACAAGGAGGAGGACACCGACACCAAACAGGTCTACTTCTACCTATTCAAGGTAAGCAAAAGTGTATCTACCAATAACTGTGAGTCCACATGCACTGTTTACCCAGTTTAACATTCAACTATCAACACTTCTTCTTCTCTACATTATTTCTCTTAGCTGCTGAGGAAATGCATTCTGCAGATGAGCCAGCCAGTTGTAGAGGGATCCCTGGGAAGTCCACCTTTTGAAAAGCCCAACATCGAGCAGGTGAACATGAAACTAGAAGAATCTACAGGTCATTTCCTGATGTTTAGCAGTAGCTGAAAAAGCAACCGGATTATATTGCCTGTATCTGGAAACAGGCGTGTTTGTCATATTTTTCTTGTACTTTCTGTTTTTTGTGATGCACTCCACACTTTTTGTAGCGTGACAATAGGTGGTGGTGCCCTGTGTGCACAACCTGTGGGAAATAATTTGTTGAGGATGCTGCATTATCATATTTCACATTCATCTTACTCTTTTTTTCGTTTCCTCCCAAAAAAAAAAGGGGGTTTTGAATTTTGTTCAGTACAAGTTCAGCCACCTGGCACCAAAGGAAAGGCAGACCATGTTTGAGCTGTCAAAGATGTTCCTCTTGTGCCTAAATTACTGGAAGCTGGAGACGCCAACACAGTATCGCCAGCGCATCCAGAAAGACGATGGGACAGCATACAAAGTGGACTACACCAGGTGTGTGGGTGTGTTGTTGTTAAGGAAAGCAGGTGCATGCTTTTACTTGTTGCATTTCTGTGTTGGATGCTGACATCAGTCTGTACAATATCAGTGTTTTTGCTTATGACTCCCAGGTGGCTGTGCTACTGCCACGTCCCCCAGAGTAATGACAGCCTGCCGCGCTATGAAACCACTCACGTGTTCGGCCGCAGCTTGCTGAAGTCCATCTTCACTGTGACCCGACGGCAGCTCCTAGAGAAGTTTAGAGTGGAAAAGGACAAACTGCTACCAGAGAAACGCACACTCATCCTCACACACTTTCCAAAGTAAGGAGACTCTTGAGTAAGGAGACTCTTGAGAGAGAGAGAGAGAATCCCTTTTCATCTTTTATCACATTCCTTGGTTGGTTATGAGAGAAATGTAAACATGGTCTTCACTTGTCTTGCACTGAAATGTGTAGAGTGCATCGCCTGTTGTCGATGTGCTCGTGCCGCTGTTTCTTGGGTTCGGAATCAAGTCTATGCACGTGTTTACGGTAGCAGCGCTACAGTCTAAGCATCCCGAGTGCAGAAGTTCTCATGAAAATGTTTTTGGCCTCAATAAAGTCAAAGCCTCATTAATGTGTATGCACCAGGTTTGATGAAGGCTTTGGAAGAAAGTCAAAGTTCAGACTGTCCGACACATATAGAGACGTCTTCATGGGATGGGCGACGCACCTTTTTGGCCACTCCAGGCACCTGTACCGGAACGGCACAGATAAACATGCGACATGTTTCACACTCGCACACACAAACACACACATCCTCATTTCTAGCACGGGTAATGTAATGGATCAGACCGGCGTGCTATTTTGTGAAAGAAGACATACAGAGACGTCACATAGTGGCCGTTGGCGGACGTGGCCGCACTGTTGTGTGGATATTTGCACTTGTACGGCTTAGTGCAGGGTTTTCGCAGTTTTCTACAGAACTGTTGATCCAAATAACTTCAGGCGCTGCTCTCCCTCGGGTGCTCGCCAACACACCCCAGCGTGAAGTAGATCGTTCCAAGGGTTGGCGAGATAATCGAAACTCTGATACACACACACATAGACGTCTGTCATTATAGTATGATGCTGGTGCGAACAGAATATCTGCTTCAGATGATATGTGTTGGAAAAGGTCAGATGTTTGTATCGGCTTTAAAAAGCTCATCACTGCCCTGCTGTTCAAGGTTATTGTGGATTTGCCTTTGAGCATGAGGAGCAATAATCCAGTATTATTAATCTGTTGATTTAAAAAAAGTCCTGCTCAATGCTTTGATTATTATCAAAGTGCAAGACTTAATTTGTAATTAATGCTTACAAATCATTTTGAAAGATGGAGAATAACAAGTCCTATTGCATGAAGAAAACTAGTATGATTCCATAGCGCAAACACAATAGGTTTATTTTGATAATACCCATGATGCAGTCTAATATCAACCAGTCTATAGGGATTTAAATTATTTGGGTAACTTCTACATTCAGTCATGTAAAAAAATGCTGATATATTTATCACTGTAGTTATCCTCTCACGGCTAAGGTGCTTCAGCTCTGTCCTGCTTCTCCTGTAACTATCAGCTCCTGGTAATAGCTGCCTTTTTAAAGTAACATTTTCACTGAATATCGTCAGGTTCTTGTCCATGCTGGAGGAGGAAATCTATGGCGACAATTCACCAATCTGGGAGGCTGACTTCACCATGCCCGCCTCTGACGGCACACAGCTGGGACATCAGACAGGTGAGGCGCGTGTGAAGTGTTATATCCGTTCAACAAAGATACTAGACAATTATATAAAATCAAATCGCACCTTGTGATTCAGCTTATGAACTGTATTCATAATAGCTGCCATAAACAACAAGTTCTGCTCTCAAATCCTCATCAGGTCACTTGACTGTGGACGTACTGCTATTCTCAAGCAGGAATTATCAATGACTACCTATTCCTATTACAACCGAGTAGAAACTAATACATGTGAAGTGTTTGGGGATCAATGACGTAATCTTTTTAACCTCCAAGGAACAAATTCACATGTTACAGAATGCAAAGAAACAGGGTCAATGGTTAGGAAACCTATTGAGAACAGAGAAAACAAAGACCAAATCAGAGAAATTACATCCATTAAGCTATATACATTACATACATTACAATATCATTGGTAGTATGCATTTGTAAAGTATTTTGTAGAGGTGGTGGTGTAACTTGTTGAGTCATACAGAAGTATAAATGGGTATCTATAGTTTCTGTAATGTACATAATATAAATATACTTCTAAAGGTATTATAGTAAATGCCTTATTCATAAAACATCTAAAGAATGAGAGCTGTCTCTTGCTGTTGTGGCCGCTCCTGTTTTATGGCTTGTATTAACCTGTCTCTTGGTGTCTGTCCATGGCAGTGATCAGTCCTGCTGCAGCCTCCGGCTCCCCCTCGCTGCCCAAAGGTCAGAGCAGCATCTCCTCTCTGGGCAGTATGGACCCTGGAGGTGCCGAGCCCATCACAGGTCTGTCAGCGCTGCTTCTTTAGCTCTCCACAGACCCTCAGTAGCTACAGTGGTACCTCACAATGGCTCATGATGTTAAATAGGGCTGCACAATTGCAATGTCAACTTGAGCATTAAACACTAGAAAACGGCAACTATGTCTTTTTATTTATTAGTGCCTTTTGTGTTCCATCAACATTCAGTTTGTTCATTGAAACAATGGTGTAGTTTAAAAAAAAAAAAAAAGTTTTTAAAAAAAATTATTCAAGAAGAAATTTGTTGTGAATTAAATGGAGCACAATTGCTGGTGGTGTTTTTGGTAATCACATAAAGGTGCTCTTGCGACCCGTCAGGTGTACTGTGCTTATTCCATCTTGTGAAGGGATCATGGGTGGAATGTGGTCTCACAGGCAGACACATATATATATATATATATATATATATATATTGATTAATATATTGAATATTGCCATGTAAGCTGAGGGCATTTAATTTCTGCACAAACCCCAGTATGCCTTGAATAATTTTTGAAGGAGACTTGCATTTTATGACCACATTCCACACATATAATGAGCCCTTCGCAGGATGGGATAAGCAATTTGTTGGATTTTAGCAGACTACTGAAAGCAGTAATAACAGTATTGTGATATTCAACAACATTATTGCATATTTTCCTCATAACCTGCAGCCTTTGATCTGACTAATGTCACATGTCTGTTCAGGAGAGAAACGTAAACTTCCAGAGGCGTTGACCCTGGAGGACGCCAAGCGGATCCGCGTGATGGGAGACATTCCTATGGAGCTGGTCAATGAAGTCATGATGACGATCACTGACCCTGCTGCAATGCTCGGACCAGAGGTACGTTGTGTAAATGATTTGTGAAAGGGGCATATCTTAAAATGTTGACTGTAGTTCTCACAGTTTGTTCATCTTGCCAGACTAATCTGCTGACCCCGAACGCTGCCCGGGATGAGACTGCCAGGCTGGAGGAGAGGCGAGGAATCATAGAGTTCCACGTCATTGGAAACTCACTTTCCCAGAAGTCCAACAAGAAGATCCTGATGTGGCTGGTTGGCCTGCAGAATGTCTTCTCTCATCAATTACCTCGCATGCCCAAAGAGTACATCACACGACTGGTGTTTGACCCGTAAGTAGATGTTCTCATATCACAGGTCACCATCGGAGTACATTCAGTGCAGTAGTCAGTCAGCAGCTATAAACCCCATAATTATTATATCTAAACTGTGCAATTCGGCCTATACTTACAATAACCAATTATTCAACTGTGCAATACTCGCAACACTTTGCCATTATTACTTTATTACACTGTAGGATTCAAGCAATAGTCTTGTGTCTTTTAGCACTAGATTGCATTTTCAGCATTATTACAGTATTGTATATATTGTAATATACATATTTTTACATATTTCTTGTTATATACTGTAGTACAATGTCCACATTTTTACTTGAACTTCTCTGTTTATATATTTTTATTTTATTCTAAAAGGGAGGAACTATAACAAAATCCAATTTCCCCCCAGGGGTCAAAGTATTTCTGATTCTGATGTCTCCAACGTTTACAGGAAGCACAAGACCCTCGCCCTTATCAAAGATGGCCGCGTCATCGGAGGCATCTGTTTTAGGATGTTTCCCACTCAGGGCTTCACAGAGATCGTCTTCTGTGCCGTCACATCCAATGAGCAAGTTAAGGTATATAATGAGCATTTACCCTCGAGAGTTTTGGTCCAAATAGACAAACAAGTCGCTTGTAAACTCTCATATGTTGTAGCTTCTTTTGCTTCAGGTATGAAATCAATTGTTGGAACATTTAGCAACATTTAGGAGGACTCCTAGTGTTCATGTAAGATCATTTGTGAATATGGCCCCTGGTGGACGTCTTGCAAATGGTAGTCAGTTCCCTGAAATACATTCTAAAAAGTTGCATCATGACTTCTGCCTTAAACAGTTTCCATGCTATGAATCCTCTTCTGCATTTATATTGCCTGGCTCATAAATAATAATACATCTTTACAAGCTTTGCTCAACTTTTTTGTGTTGATTCCTCTTCCCTAAAGAAAGAAACAGCTACACAGTACTTTTTCTTTTCATCCACTTTACCTTTTTAGCATAAAAGCAGTTGCATCTGGAAAGATCAGAATAGTACGGAGATGACAGTTGTATAAAATCACATTTTTGATATTCTTTTCTCTGGTGTTTTTAACGCAAGGGCTACGGTACCCACCTGATGAACCACCTGAAGGAGTACCACATCAAACACAATATACTCTATTTCCTCACTTACGCTGATGAGTACGCCATCGGCTACTTCAAGAAGCAGGTACTGCAGAAATGACCTGTGCATTAGCTTCGCCCCTGCCCTCTCCCTCCACCTTGTCCTTTTTAGTCATTTGTTCTTTCCTTGCAGGGCTTTTCCAAAGACATCAAAGTGCCGAAGAGTCGATACCTGGGATACATCAAAGACTACGAGGGAGCGACCCTCATGGAGTGTGAGCTGAACCCGAGAATCCCTTACACGGAGCTCTCTCATATCATTAAAAGACAGAAGGAGGTACGTGAGGCTGTGAGACCTTCTCATTAAAGCCAACGCACATTTTCTGCTGTGAATCTTTGTGTTGTTAATAATCACACAAATCTTAAATGTCAAAACAGATTATTAAGAAGCTGATTGAGAGGAAACAGAGCCAGATCAGGAAGGTTTATCCAGGTCTCACCTGCTTCAAAGAGGGCGTACGACAGATCCCGGTGGAGAGTATTCCAGGCATAAGTGAGTGTTTGGTTTGTTCACAGTAAAACATTTTTAAAGAATTTAGAACATTAGCATAATTTCTTACAAGTGTTTTTCTTCCAGGAGAGACTGGCTGGAAACCCAGTAACAAGGACAAAGGGTAAGCATTTAGCATGTATTATTTACATCAGTGTTGCTGTATGAGATGCTTTAGTTCTCGCTGATGTAATGATCAGGTTCTGTGGAAGAGCCGCGCTGTGGGCTGTTGCCGTCAACGTTTTGATATTACAACTGGGGAGCGACAAAGAATCAGAAATGATCAAATTCTACACATCATGGCTTTAATACTTTTTTGTTTTATGTGTCACAGTGACACTTTACAGTTAACAGTTTAAGGTTAAAAGTCCACAGACCTTATTTAGGTCTCATTTACAGAACTGTTTTTTTTTTTTTTTTCTTCTCCTTCTTGTTTGAGTCCATATTTTAACTTGTGTATCATTCCACATTCTGCAGGAAAGAGGTGAAGGACCCTGACATGTTGTATAACATGTTGAAGAACCTCCTGGCCCAGATAAAGGTAAGGGTCACCTGTTGACACCAGACTGGATTAGTGGATAGTTTCATCAAAATTTGGCGGTATGGGGATGGCGGTAGTCTAGTGGTCAGGCTTTCAAATAGACCACCAGAAGTTTGTGAGTTCGATACCAGGCTGCCACCATTGAGCTCCTGAGCAAGGCACTTAGCCCTGAGTTGCTCCAGGGGACTGTCCCTGTACTTAGTTTACTGTAAGTCGCTCTGGATAAGAGCTAAATGACCTGTAATGGTATAGATAACGCTTTTGGCTGTAATCCGTCCGTATGCGGAATAGAAGTAGCAGTAGTCGTCGCCTTGGCAATCTAACCCATCAACAAGAGAAAAATGGATAGTTCTTAAGGAATATGTTTCAATTGAGCAAGTTTAATTGTTGTTTTAATGTCAGCTATATACAGTATATAAATATATATCCGGCAATACGCCGACAACTGAAGTTGCTGATCAGTCAAACGTTTTAAACGAGTTAAACGTTGACTAAGTAACCAGCAAAGGCTTTTCCATATCCACATTAGCTCTTTTTCTACAAAAGGTAAAAACGTTTGTGCAATTGAGGAAATTTTATCCAATTTGCCGTTTTCATACAGCTTTTCTGTACTTGCTTCAAAATGTTTATGAAAACACAGCTCGAGACTAACCACGACTTATGTCTTCCACAGACTCACCCGGATGCCTGGCCCTTCATGGAACCAGTGAAAAAATCCGAGGCTCCAGATTACTACGAGATCATCCGCTTTCCCATCGGTGAGCAAGCGCCTCTTTAATTATACAGCCGCTTTTCTTCTTTCTGATTATTGTTTAGTTCCTGTTCATGTCACACACTGTTAATAAATTATTTTTAATTCATATTGATCGTTTCATCCCCACAGACCTGAAGACCATGACCGAGAGACTGAAGAATAGATACTATGTGACCAAGAAGCTTTTCATTGCCGACCTGCAGCGAATCATCACCAACTGTCGCGAGTACAACCCTCCAGACAGCGAGTACTGCAAGAGTGCCAACACCTTGGAGAAGTTCTTCTACTTCAAATTAAAAGATGGAGGCCTGATCGAGAAATGAACTCGGCCACAGAATTATTGACCGATTTCTCAACAGACAAGGGGCGACTTTCACACACACCAAGATGACCGGAAAAACATCGCTAGCTATTGTCATATCTGAGTTAATAAAAGGGTATGTACATGACTGACAAATCTTACAATGGAATTGTTGGACAAACCTAACAGGTTTTTTTGGAAACATCAGATCAAGTTGAGTCTTATAAGGTGTCAAAATGGCATTACCTTTCCCATTAAGTTGTCATTTTCTCTTTTTTCCAGTACACAGTGAGTCAATACTCCGCATATACGCGTTTCATTAAGTGTACCAAAGTTATAGGTCCAAGTTATAACAATGCCACAATTTCCACCATTATTTATAGTATGATTGACCTGGTTTTGGCACATTTAATGACATTGGTTCATTCCAATTTGCTTAAAACTCGTCACTCGAACAGATATGTAGTGTAGAGTTCTTTCACAGAAAACTGGACCTCGGGACCTAAAGCCACGTTGCCTTCCGCTACTGACAGACACTTGAACATCCCAGCCATCTTCATGGGTATAAAGATAAACGTTCTTTGACGGGTGAAGACCTTGAAACGCATGGCGCTGAAAGATGGGCAGTACTTCGACTATTGACTATTCTTCAAATGATTTGATCAGTTGATTGGTGAAAAATGAATCCAATACAATTAATCTCATTAATGGAGTGCAAATACCGAAGTGTATATTGAATATCGGAACAGTTTTTTGACTGTTGGTCAGAAAAGAGCAAGTTATTTATCTTCTAGGCTGTAGCAACATTCTTTATTGGAAACAAAAGATTGAGAACATTGCAGGTGAACAGATAGTTGCAGCCCTACTCGTGAGTCGTCTGAGACGCTGCTGACGATGAACTGGCCGTCAAATATTTCCAGCACTCGAGTGCTAAACAAAATAATTTCCCCAATCGTTGCCTTCAAGAAAACACTGTTTTCATGTTGACAATAACATCGTAGAGATTCTTATTTATACAGTAATTATGATACATACTGTTTATACATTATTTTCCAAACAATTTATGATGAGGTCACACATTAGTATAGCTTTGCCTTGCTTGCAGGTGATACTGTAGTTGTCATTTATTTGTTCCGTTGCTAGACTCTATAGTACAGTCACTCCCGTACACATATGCTAAGTATTTAGTGTACAGCCACATGTTTGTGGTGGTCACAGGTTTACTGGATAGTTTGTGTTAATAAGATCTAAAAGTGGGGTGGGGTTTTTTTGGGGGGGGGGGGGGGGGCTAACCAGCAGTCCTCAGTGATTCTGGGCTTTTGGAGAGAAGATATCTCTGGTTTATTTATCACACCATACACGACTTTTGGTGGGTGTTAATGCATGGTGGACAGTTTACAATTTGAATTCATAAAAAAACATCCAACCCTTTTTTTATTTAATTTTTTTTTACAGTGTTACAAACATTGTTCAGCGGTCAGTGTCAAACGGAGTGCTTCCTGAGATGCATCCACTTCTTTTATGTGAAGTAACTGTCCAATGCTGGTTGAGCCTGCTTGTTGAATGTTTCATGTGACATTGACTTGTGTGCGAGTGTGTTTATTTTGTACTTGAATCATGACTAGCTTTGAGTTTCTGAAGTGATGTCAGTGTTGCATTATTCAGGGTTGTCTATTGCGTACTTCTTCCTCAATCTACCTATGCTGCATTTCAGATTTTCTTAAAGGTTAGTCTGAGTGAACTTTCCACCTGTTTGAGGATGGCTACTGTCTCTAGTTAAGATGAATGCCATTTACTGTAACTGTAATACTGTTCATGACAATAAAGGTTTGAGTTTTTTTTATAAAGAAAGGGTGTGAACTTGAGTGACTTGACTTTGACTGCAGTGAGAACTAAAAATCTCAGACATGACAAAATGAAAGACCCGCAAGATGACTTCACATGATACTGCCGCTGTATCCAATAGAAGTAAAACAATATAGACGGCTTGTATCTAATTTCATGAGTAATTATAGTACAACAGTTCTTAAATCTGTTGCATGCCAGAGTGTCTGTCTTAGAGCTGAACATGAATCAGAATTTTATTGAAATAGTGATATGGACCAGTGCAATATCAAAGTCGCAGGAGATGCAATATTTGTTAACTGCACAATATGTGTCAAAATATTCTGAATTAAGTATTGTGGTGCTACAGAGAAGTCCCAACCTACGGATCATGTCCTCAACACAAAAAAATCTTTGGTACAGATCCTCGCAAACAAAAAAAAAAAATCACACCATGATCGTTTTAATATTTGTCAATAAAAATGAGTGATGCAAAAATGATCATTCCCTCCAATAATCGTGATTCATATCACATGCATATACAACTGCAATATCTCTCAAATGATCACAATTAGATATTGTTTTCAAAATCATTCAGCCCTACTGTCTGGGCTGTTCAACACTAATTAAGCTTGCAAACGTACTCATTAGTAAGTAATCAGGATTTACATTCACTAGATACTATATTTGTTTGGTATTTGGAAACTATTGTACATTTGAGGAAGATGAGCACCCACCTGTTGAGGACTAGAATGAGTGTGCTACCTTAACTGCCTTTAGTTACTGCCCTAAGTTATGGCTTAACTGCCTTGAGTGACAATCTAAAATGAAGGCCTAATTAGTACAAATGTTTCCCCTAAACTATCAGGAAATATTATTTAACTTAAATAGTAGATCAGAAAGTGTAGCCATAGCCAAATAGGTGCCTATTGTGCTGCATCTGTGTACATTTCTCTTTTTAGCACCATGAAGTACTTCTCCTGCATCTCTGAGTCTGTAGCAGTAGACTTTAAGTTTCGTTTCTCAGCAACAAAAAGCAACAGGCAGAGTGTACTGTTTGCTAAACCTGACAACGTTTGCGATGTCCTCACCCTTTTCAGTATCAATAAAACATCTCAACTGTAAGACACATTTATAATTTAGGATATATATCATGTGACACATGGCTAAATTATCAAGGGCTTGTGAAAGACTTACTGTCGGTATAGTTCAGACTGCCCCTGTCACTGCAAAGTGGAGAGCAGCTGTTGCTGCTCCAGAGCCTCCCTCAGTGGGGCCACTGTGCACAGGCAGGTCTTACTTTTGTTTCTCTGCATCACACAGCTGATCATAACCAGCAGCACATGAAACCATAGTGAGTGCTGATGGTTAATACTGTATATGTACACTTTGTCTATAGTGGGTAGTGATAACCCCAGAAAGTATTATATATATTGTCTTGAATGTATTATAGTTATCTTATACTTTTTCTTAATTATCCTGTTTTTTCTTTCGCCCATATTTTTATATACACAGAAATATAGAACTTCTGAATTAGTATTTAGGCTTTTGATATTCACATTTTTGTGATTCTAGTTGCTCAAGAAGCAGTTGGCAATATGTTATTCTTCATTACTTTATCGCTCTGAAAAAAGGTGGTCTTGCCAAAAGAACAGTTAATCGGTCAATGCTGCATATTTGTACATTTACACAGCTTCACTCAAGTTCCAACTTTTAGCTTGACTTGAAGTTTACTGTACCCAAGTCCAGCAAAACAATGACTTTCAACTGAGATAAAAAAAAAAATACCAGAATAACTGGAAGCCAGAGAAGATCCAGTTAAATGAGTTACTGTAAAACATCCATGGGGATTTCCGGCATCACTAAAATCAACAACAGTAGGTTTTGTTTTCCTGATGGAATGAAGAACAAATAGGGCCAAGTCAGGGTGCATGCAAAAGCTCCGGACGTGTCAACACTATCTACAAAAACAAAAATATGTAGAGAAGATATAAACATAAGCTTAGACAGGCTTTATGTCATATTTGATGTCTGTGTAGTTCAGGCTTCCCCTGTCATTGGATAGTGAATAGTATCTGTTGTTCCTCCAGAGCCTTCCTCAGTAGGCCCCTTTGTCTGAGTTCATTTTTTACTTTCATTTCCCTGTCTCTGCATCACACAGCTGATCGCAACAGAATTTAAACCCCCTACAGCCACACTGTGTTGTTAGTGGACAAGGATAAGCTGGAAACGCCACACAGCTGACTGGTGAGTTGATAAAGGCTGACTTTTCAACAGCTTAAAGAAAAATGATGCAATGATTCAGCATGTATGTCTCTCAGAATGTTTGTTTGTTTCCTCTCAGTAACTCTGATCTAGCCAGACTTTATGGTGTTAATGATCACGGGTCTGATGTCCTGGTATGATCAAGTGTATTCCTTTTCCTCAATTACATTGTGATTATGTGTAATTTTGATGTGTTGTCAAACAGGAGGAAAGTGTAGGATGGCAGGCATTGAAATGTATGCATACCAGGAGGAAGTGGTTGAAAGGGCTCTTGGGGGAGAAAACATAATCATTTGGCTGCCGACGGGAGGCGGAAAGACTCGTGCTGCTGTGTATGTGGCCAAAAAACACCTGGAGACCAAGCCACGGGCTAAAGTGGTGGTCCTGGTGAACAAGGTACACACAACAGACAGCACAAAATCATGTTTTTTAACAATAACAATGAGACATGATATTTGTAAATCCAGTGTGGCCAAATACACTGTTTTTGTATGTGTTCTATACGGTAGGTGCACCTTGTAGATCAACATTACACCAAGGAGTTCAAGCCTCACCTGGGCCATGACTACACCCTGGTGCCAGTCAGTGGAGAGACAGCGGAGAAGGACTTCTTTGGGAAAGTGGTGCAGGACTCAGACGTGGTCATCTGCACAGCACAGATCTTGTACAATGCTCTGACTAACGAGGAGGAGAGCAAACATGTTGAGCTCTCAGGTGAGTAAAAGTGAGCTTAAACATCTGTCACTGTAATGCTGTGACGGTGAATTGACATGGGACAGGTTTTCTATTTCAGTCACACATTGAAATTGTACCAATGATGCATTCATGGTTCCTTACAGATATTACTCTGCTGATAATCGATGAGTGTCATCACACCAACAAGGACGCAGTCTACAACAATGTGATGACATGCTATGTGGAGAAAAAGTTGAAAGGAGAGAAACCATTGCCCCAGATTCTGGGTCTCACTGCATCACCGGGGACAGGGGGCGCAAAGAACTTGGAAAAAGCTGTGGCGCATGTACTGCAGGTCAGAGTTTACCCATTCGCCTTGGGGTTTTAACAAATTTGTCAACAACATGAGCTGGTTTGTCTGATCTCCCATTAGTCTCTTCTTCATCATCATCTTTCTCTCCCTCTCAGATTTGTGCCAACCTGGACTCAGCCATAGTTTCCACTAAAAACTATGTCTCCGAGCTGAAGAAGAAAGTACCTAAACCCATCAAGCAGTTTGACATTGTGGAGAAAAGGCTTGAGGTAAGCAGATTTTTTTTTAGCTGCAACCAGCTCAACCAACCTCGCTCTGTCGACAAAAATGTTCCCGATCTACAGCGGCCACAGTTGATGATTTTGGCATTGAGGTCAAGTGTTTGTGAGGTTGTGTGTGTGTGTGTGTGTGTGTGTGTGTGTGTGTGTGTGTGTGTGT
>CALSBV010010309.1:3581798-3596006 GCA_943590825.1 Bovichtus diacanthus
TGTGTGTGTGTGTGTGTGTGTGTGTGTGTGTGTGTGTGTGTGTGTGTGTATGCATGATGAACACGTGGATGCATGCGTGTACGTGGTCGCAGCTATTGCAAATTTGCTTCGTTTCTTTCCTCTTTTAAAACATTAAAACCACTTTTTCTAATAGTGTTTCCAATAAAAAACATATCCTGTGGCAGATAGTAATGCACCCTGATCATCTGGGGACACTGAGATAAATGGGCTTTAAATAACACATCCTGCACTAATTTCCTTTTGGATTGTCTCATATTTGAACAAACTAAAACTTCAATACAATTTGAAAGATGTTACAATCACATAAATATGGATATTCAACACAATATTTTTTCTTTTAGGATCCATTCGGGGATCATCTGAAGCGCATGATGGAGATGATCCATGAGTACATGAACCTTCCTCCAGACTTCATACTAAGAGAGTGTGGCACACAAGAGTATGAGGCCGATGTGGTGCTACTGGAGCAGCGAGGTAAGAGTTGCTTTTGATTGATTCAGGAAAAGTGAATGTAAAACAATGTCTACAGAAGGCAACGTTTCTGTTGATGCTTGTACATCATTCGTGTATATTTGGATCAGGAGTAAGAGAGGACAACAGACTGCTAGCACAATGTGCACTCCACCTCCGACAGTACAGTGATGCCCTGCTCATCAATGACACCCTGTTAATGATGGATGCTTATCGCTGCCTGGAGGAGTACTACAATAACAAGTTCATCACAGCAATCGATGGAACAGACTTCTTCCTGCTGGGACTTTTCCAAGGTAGGAATTCAAAAATGTTAGTTACTTGCCTAATTCTATGCACACGATTTTCATTTATGTTCAGCTCACTTTTCCACCATGCAAGCAAATAATAATATCACTGTTCTCTTATACAGAGAATCAGGTGGAGCTGGAGAAATTGGCAAGAGATTCTCGCTATGAGAACCCAAAGATGGGCAAACTTGAGAGCACTCTGCTAAAACAGTTTGTTCCAAGTGTGAAATCGAGGGGGATTCTTTTCAGTAAAACCCGTAAAAGCATCCACTGCCTAAATAACTGGGTCCACAACAATAAAGCCTTGAAGGAAGCTGGCATCAAGGCAGCCATCCTCACTGGGGCTGGCAATGGAATCACTCACATGACACAGGTGTGTTCATATACAATCTATGAGCTTCAAATCATTCCAGTTCTGTAACAACGCATCTATAGATGTGTTTCTGTTTTGTCTGACTTGCATGCTTTTCTTGCAGCACGAGCAGGCAGACACGATCCGCGACTTCCGCCATGGTACTCTCAACCTCCTGATCTCCACCAGCGTGGCTGAAGAAGGCCTTGACATCCCTGAATGCAACCTGGTGGTACGCTATGGACTGCTCACAAATGAGATTGCCCAGCAGCAGGCCAGCGGACGTGCCCGAGCAAGAGGCAGCCTGTATTCAGTTGTCGCCCAGAAAGGGGGCCGGGAAGAGCGGCGGGAGCTCACCAATGAATATCTGGAAGAACTGTCTATAACAGCCATTGCTAAGGTGCAAGATATGAGCACCCGGGTGTTTTCCACAAAGGTGAGGGTGCGGTACTCTGCCATCTTTATCCTTTACTCTCACTGCTTAGTGCTTCTGCCATCACCTTTGAATTCTTATTTGTTTCCAGATAACTGAGCTACAAAAGCAGGCAGTTATAATCAGAAAGGTTGCAGAGAGCCGCAAAATGGAGAAGAGGAGTCGCCACACTGCTGCTAGTGTCCATCTCTTGTGCCGAAACTGTTTCAACTCCGTGGCCTCTGGCAGTGACATTAGACTTCTTGAAAATGCGCACTATGTCAACGTCAACCCTGACTTTGAGTGAGTTGAATTCTTTGTTTTATAAGAGTACGTGCCAAATAATATTCAGGCCAAAGTCTTGATGTCTTTACTGCTCTAATCATGGCTTATCTTTGCTCTCAGGAAACGCTACAAAGTCGGTGGGAAGGTGATGCTAGAAAAGAGTTTTGAAGACTGGGAGCCTGGGCGTAAGATCCATTGCAGCACCTGCGACGAGGTACAGTGGGCCCTCTGCCAAATATTAATTTTAAACTCAGAATAAGACTGTGCTGCTCAAGGCAGTTCATCAACAGAGCTGATGTTGGTGCTCATGTTTTATTCTTCTTTGAATTCACAGGACTGGGGATTTGAGATGAAGTACAAGGGGGAAATCCTGCTGCCCAATCTAGCCATCAAGAAATTAGCCCTGGAGACCCCTGATGGCAGGATCACTGTCAAAAGGTGGAAGGATGTCCCTTTCACTGTTGAAGACTTCAGCTTTCAAGAATACTGCGAAGACAACTACCCCAACCTCTTCGATTGAGACACCATCAAGAGAGCTCTGTGTGGGTTTTTTTTATTCCGGTCTATTGGTGTTAGGTGGTCTGTGCTCATTTAGTGAGAGCATCATTATATTGTTTGAGGCGCCTTAATATGAACACAGGCATTTCAAAAATTCACTCCTCACACGTTTGCATTAATTTGTGCGGTGAGGCAGCAGTGTGCTAAAACCCATAACGCATTGATCATGCTTGAAATTAGCATGACAGCTTTGTTTATGCCCACGGTCCTAACTCCCTTTGCATGTTTTTGTGTGTATATCCTCTTCTTTATCTCAAGTCACGCACAGAAACAAAGCACACAATGAACTCTGCGGTAACATGAACCTCAACAATCTTGAACACTTATCATGTCATCGCAAAGAGGATTCCTCATGAACTGTCTTTTGGCTATTTTTAAATGTTTTTAATTGGCATTTAAATGTTACATCACAGGTCATTTAGCAGACGCTCTTATCCAGAGCGACTTACAGTGAACTAACTACAGGGACAGTCCCCTGGAGCAACTCGGGGTTAAGTGCCTTGCTCAGGAGCTCAATGTTGGCAGCCTGGTATTGAACTCACGACCTTCCAGTGTTCACAGTAGATGCAGCAGAATATACATGCATATCTGTACTATGCAAGTATCATGTATGTACTGATAATCTCAAATCTCTTGTGTTACTGTATGCTATTTTAAATTGAAATGACATTTTAATAAACATTCCTCTTGAAGTGCCCAACAGATTCTATTGTAATTGTGTTTGCATTCATTAACCACTAGGTGTCAGTGTTGGTTAGCCAATCAAGTCAGACACAATTTCTCTACCTCAGACTTGCTGTAAAAATGAGGTTGAGGAAGCTAAATATGTGACTCTCTTCTCATACTCACCAAACCGATGTATCCTAGAGCGAGGCATGTTTTCCCCAAAGTGCTTCAACAGAGCAGCTCATTTGTTGTAGTACAAGACGGTTTGTTACAGCTTCTTTCTGTACGTGACATCTGGAAAATAAAAACATTTACTTAGTTGACAGGAAAGGGAACAAAGTATGTTTATGCATTCTGATGCAAACTGTGGTTTATATCAATTATTCAGCATTTTTTTTATGCATGTTTAGGCATGCACTAAAAAAATGATGTCTGACTGAAACCACATTGTCTGCACAAGCTCCTTTTTGAAGTTTTTAAATGTTGTTGCTTGTGAAATATTTTGTCTTCCGCAGCTCACAAGCTGCTTCGGCATCACTGGATTAATAGAGGGTTACATATTCCATGTATTTCTTATTGGAACATTTAACACCATCTACACAGTCTACATAGAGAAACAGATTTATCAGACTTGCAAATGATCATTTAACACACTTGCTTGAAAGTTACATTTTACTGCATAATAACTTCAGTGTTTCTCAGAACTCGCACAGCTTGATTCAAGCAATCCCCAAAAGACAGATTTAGCTAGCTAATCGCAGAAAACTGTGTCTGCTGAAACTATTTACAGTTTAATTTTGGTGCTGTGTTTGCATACATGAATTACGCTTGATATATGGCAGCACAGCTTCAGCTATAATGAGCAGTTTCCAAAACAAACCCAGATTATGAAATGAAAGCATCTGGCGAGGAAACCAATAATTTCAGGCTGGCAGCTGTATTGGGTAGATTCACTTTTGACCCATAACACATCTTTATGTGCATCTCTGGGTGACACACGATTAGGTCAACCTCACTGTGTCACATGTGCTGTAATCCTTCCAAATCTGGCAGAGGGCTGCAGCCAGTAGTGCCGCCATAGACGTAATCACACCAGGAACAGGCTCTGTTCCGGTGTCGTGCCTGATTCAGATTCAGGAGGGCGGAGAGGAGCCATACAGTGTATGATTTACTCTGATCAGACTCAAGCTCTATAATCAACGCTGATTACTTCCCTTTACTTCTCAGCTCTACACCCCATGCATCCTAATTGCAATTAGCTCTCTTCTGAAATTAAAGCAGCTTGGAGTAGTTGAGCAAAGAATGATAACATGGTCTCTGTCTGTGTGTGTGTGTGTGTGTGTATGTGTGTGTGTGTGTGTGTGTGTGTGTGTGTGTGTGTGTTGCTACTCACATTCATAGTAGGTTTCTTTGGTATCAAGGCCATGCACATCTGTCCGTCTACTGCATACTGAGTCTGTTTCTAAATTCCTCAGTACTACTACTACTTTCAATACAACAGTGTAGTTTCCAGCTTTTAATGTAGTTCAGCTCTTAGATTTTGTAGGTAATGCAGTTCAGCTTCCAACTCTGCCAGATTTACATTTCAACTTCCAGGTTTTTCAGCAGTGCAGTGCAATGCATTTGGGCTTTAACAGTTTATCAGTCATTTCACATTTCTGCATTTTCAGCAATGCCTTGCAATTTATTTTAGCTTTCAGCATTCACACATTTTATAGTTGATATCTAGGCCATGCAAGTCTATCGGTCTAGTGCATATATGTCCCATTAAGAGATATTTTCTAAATGCCTTGGTTTGGTGAGGGGAAGTCTTACAGCTGAGAGACTGACATCATGTAGGATCTTATTAATCTACGAGACAATTTACAAAATTTGCTAAATCACAACATGGCTTTGTCCAATTTATATTTTATTTGAAAAGTGGAAGCAAAGTGGCTTTCTGCATGTTTAGACAGAAGAAATAGGGATCCCCTATCTTTTGGGGCATGTTTATACATAATTAAAGCTATGGAAACTCAGACGTTAATTGTGTTGATGCTAAAACGGATAATTAGAACTGAAATTATTAGTCCATTAAATCGATTAGTTGATCAACACAAAGTAACTATTTTTATAATACATTTATTGTAATTTGTCCAACAAAAATGCCAAAACCTTGCTTCTTCCAGCTTCTCAAATGTGAGTACTTACTGCATTATTTGTCATATGATAAGTGACTTGAATATCTCTGGTTTTAAGACTGTTGGTCTTTGGTTGAACAAAACAAGTGGTCTGAATATGTCATCTTGGGAAATGGACATTTTCATTATTTTCTGACACTTTATTTCCCAAAGTGATTAAACCATTCATGGAGAAAATAAATCAGCAAATTCGTTGATAATTAATTTAAGTAAAATACTCCCCTCAGTTAAAGTTCGGTTTTAAACTGTTTACTCACAGACAGGAAATATATGAATCCTGCTCTACCCTTGGTGTCGTCTTAAATGTGTGATTGACAGGTCATCAGCCTAATTAGCTATTTGTAATGGAGGCTAGGTGACCTAACCTACCTGAGTGTTGAACTATGCAAGGAATCCGGTTGGCTTGATTTTTCACAATAAAACTGCATATTCATTGGGAATTTCAACTCTCCAACACAAAACAAATGTAACTAAACTCAAGCTAAACAACATGTTTCGTGCAGCAGGGCAGCTCTGTTGTTGGCGTGTGTTCGAGTCCTGCACCAGGGGAGTGTTTCCAAATTAATTGCGAATCGCAGCGTATTCGTTTCCTACACGACTTTTATTTTATAGCAGTGGTTCTGGGCGAAGGTGTGGCGTTAAACAGCTTGTTGGAATTCCTAAATTAGTTTGTAACTCTTCATTTATTTTTCCTCGAATGCATACAAACCAGTGTTTTTGAATTCATGGCATTGTGATGAATCAGTGCAGGTGTCTACCTCAGGTGTGTCAATGACAGCCTGGCAGCACAAACGGAAGTTTCCTGCTGTATTAAGCATGGCGAAGCTGCTCTGTAGTCCTATTTTGATTGCACATTATTAGACGCTCATATTCCAGAAACATAAAGTCCATGGGAGTTGAGAGCAGTTCAACCAAAGTTGCTTTCCTTCTGTAATCATTTGAGATATTTTTTGTTTTCTGAAGTGCTGAAAATGTTCAGTATTTCACAACAAAAAAGGAGAAATCTTTATATCTTCTATAAAAGCTGTACAGGTGCTTTGAGCTGAAAGCTAAAATCAGTATGCTATTGTGCTCGCAAGGGCAATGCTAACCTGGTGATGTTCACCATGTTTGGCATCTTCGTTTAACATGCTAACGTTCGCTACAGTAAAGCTGAGGCTGATGGGAATGCCATTCGTTTTTTCTGCAGGTATTTGGTCATAATTCAAAGCATTAGGCGCTAGATTAAACATGACGGCATCAACTAAGTGATTGCAGTTCATCCTGAGTGGGACATGAATGTGCTTATGAAATTGCCTGGCTATCCATCCAATAGTTGGCTCTAGTAGTTAAATGTGAACTACATGACTATAGAGGAAAAAGTCAGGGGACATCTGTCATGAAAAGTCATGAACATCTGTATCAAATGTTGTGCCAATCCATGTAGTTGTTGAGATATTTTAGTCTGGACCATAGACTATAAGAAGTGAACATAGTCACTGTGCGTCACGAAAGTGTGGAGTAAAGTACAACTGAACACTGAATAAGACATTTTTAGATAACCAAAATGTTACAATTAACCTTCATGAACTAAAAACCCACTGTGAAAGGGTTAAATAAAACGAAATTACGGAGAGCACCCAGACCAGACAAGGCTGTGGTAGTGAACTGTCACTCACGAGGTAGCTTGGCCCTAAAGCATATCCTGCTTTATCATCTATTTTACCCTAAATAGAACCATAATTTAAAACAATTACATCGTGCTGTATTGAAGAAACTAGCAATTGAGACCATTAACTCATTAGGAAATGATTTACTGAGGTATTAAATCAAGTAAGAAGTAGAATCATTTTCTCATAGACTTCTATACAATCTGACGTTGCCCCCTGCTGGATATTAGAGCGTATGCAAGTTTAAGGCACTTCCGCATTAGCTTTACTTGCAGAGGTCACCTCTGGGTCTGGACCAAAGAGGTGGGCCGACAGATTGACATTGGCATTCATAGAACCATGCTGCTTGCTAGCATGCCTAAAAATGACAACGTGTAACAGAAATATCTTTTTTTTCTTCTCCCTTTAATCATCTTGTCACCACACTTAAAATCTATCTTTGGAAACCCTGGGGGGACCCGTCAACCTCCAGTTTGGGAACCCCTGCATTACATTATCTATACTGTATACGTAGTAGGCCTACTACTGTGCTGTAAATATTGATGTCTTGTAAAGGTGTGACCCTAATTCATTCATATACATTTGGGAAAAACATGTATCTAACGTCTTTTGCCTTTTTTAAATGAGGAAATACAGTAAGCATTCTACAGTAAGCATACAATTAATGTGATAAAGCAACATTGATAGGAGTGGACTACAAAGCCCATCACTATAATATGTCCCGGCTGCAGACAGGAGTCACACCTGTTAGGCCAGGGTCACACATGAAGCAGCAACACACTCCTACTCTCCACGGGTTTGAACCACACAGTTGCTTCCTACTTGTGCAGTCGAGACAAATCCTCTTTCCAGGACAAAGACGATGACAGACACAGTACAGTACTGTGAGCCGGTCACCAGAACGGGCATTTCCTCTGGGACCGGTCTGCCTGTCAGCCAGCTGCTCGTGCTGTCTGAGAGCTTGCTGTGTTGCTTGTCGACCCTCTTGTCAAGGCGATAGGACTTCATTGTCTCTATTCTCATGGCAACAGAAGTGGATCAGGTTACTTTTAGTAACAACATGGGTGATGACATTTGCAGTGTCCTACTGTATGTTGTTATGTATATCGTCTGTGCCTTATTTGTAGTTCAAAGTGGTTATCAAAGCTGCCGCCCAGGCTGTGTGGTTTGGATGGAGTGTTGGTATCTTTGACATCTCTGTAAGGCTATTTGGCCTCTTTTGGGGCATTTGTGCGTGTCGTGGCTGCCATCAAAAAGCTTTTTTACACAGAGCATTCCTTTCTCCATTTTAATTTCATGGTGCGTTCCTTTTTATCACCCAGATGCTTGAAAACATGTTTGTGTGTATTTTCAGGGCAACATAAAAGCAATTATAGTACGCAGAGGGTGCATCTTTGGTGTCGCACGTCTCCTTTGATTGGGGATGTCACTCTCTGAAGTGGACTGGAGTTCTGGTGTCAGTGCCAAAGTCGAGAGTTACCCCAGCCTATTTCATGCTTTATTATAGAGCAGATAAAAGAGTCACCCGTCTCTGCTGTCTGGCACTTGGTGGCTGGGCTTTAGTCTGCTCCTCACTGCCTTGTCTTCCTTTTAGCAGAACTGCCTGCTAGATTTTTAGAGTTTAGAAACTCAAGGATGAACACCACATAAATTCTCTATCAATATCTCTGTCTTCCCTGCAGATGGTTCAGCTGTTTCACTGGCAAAATAATTCACTCTAAAAAAACCCAAAACAAGTGAAGCTCTCTGTTTTAATTCCATCAAACATTATGACATATCAGTAGTTTAAATATTAGCACTCACATTGAAAATCTGGGAGAAGTAGACACTGTTGACAGTCATGTTCTTAAGTAATCATAGTGCTTCAGATATTTATTGTAAGTGTGTCCATGCGCGTAGCTGTGTGTGTAGGTTGGTTTGGCTTGGACCAAAATAAATGTGTCTTTCTGTCCTCCTTCTGTCCCTGCCATTGACTGCAGTTTGTGTCACTTTAATCCCTGTTATTAATCCATGTTGAGTCATTCAGGCTGGTGGGGATTATTGTGGACTTGTATGACGGCTCACAGTTTTTTAATTTACTCTTCTCTACGCTGATCATTGGAGGATTAGACGCAGACTTGTTTGCATGCATGTGTGACGGGTGTGAGGGTTAATTAAATAAATTGAATTTATTGTGATACTGATACCTGGCTTTATACCAAGTACTGATCCAATACCAGTGTTTAATTAATAAGATGTAGGCCTCACGGTGTGGAAGTGCCTGAGGTATTCTTTCATGTGTAAGACAACATCAGGCTTGTCCTAAACACTGCTTTCTTAACCTTAATACATAGATATACATATTTCCTGAATTGTTATTTATTGGTAAAAATAAATTGTAAAAAGTAGCCTAGATCTTGCACCCGCAAGTTGGTTAAAAAAAATCTTCAAAATGTGACGAATTCTTCGGCAGGATGCTTCTAGTTGGTTGTGTTTATATTTTGTTATTATATTTTTGACGTAAACATAGAATTTAATAGATTTTCCCCATTGTCACAAATACCCGATCCAGCTCTGAGTCAGTATCGGCCCTTTATAGGTATGGGATTGGTGCATCCCTCTTCTAAATCATTGCCTTTGGCTCTGGGAAGCTGTGACAAATATCTTTCATAATTTTCTGACATTTTATTGACCAAACAATTGATTGATTTTATCAAGAAAACAATCTGGCAATTTGAATGTTAATGAAAATTATTTTTATTTGCAGCCCTACTTTAATACCTGACTCCACAAGTTGATTGATTATCAAGTTTAAAAAGCCAGCATTCAAGTCAAGTCAACACGCTCATTGTTATATGCAAAGTTAATCAGGTTTTTCCTGTATAGTGAAATTCTTCCTTTGCCTTCCACTCTGAATGCTGTTAAAGCACGTCTGCCACGGGGGGCACCATCTTCCAGCTTTTCAAATATGAATTTTTTTCTTTTTTGCTTTTCTCTGTTGTATATCTAGTTGTTTGTGTCTGTGTGTCTGTGTGTCTGTGTGTGATAGCAGAGTCGTTATTCTCAAGGCAAGGCCAGGGGCGCTTTTCATTGGCTGAAACAATTGCACACAAGATGAACCCAAAAGCATTTGACTAAAACTGTCTTTCCCTGAGGTCGACGCTGAGGGTATCGATTATGCCATGAAAACCTCACTAGCATGAAGCCGTCAAAGTTTAGACATGCAAAGTCTGTTATTTCCAATACCATCTTTACAAATTCGAAGAACTAGTAAAAAGACTAAAGCAGCCTGAAAATAATGTGACTGGGAGAGAAAAAATTCTGAAAATAGAACGAGGGAGGGGGGGCACAAAGAATATTGATTTATAAAAGGGAAAATAAAGAGAGCTATGAATACCTTCATCGAGGTTAGAAAGTGGGAGGTTGAATTAGAGAGGAGGAATAGCAGCAGATGTCCTGAAGGTGGAATACTATCGTACGAAAGTGAAGCCGTTCATCATCTGTAACCTTGCCAGGACTCATGACAGACTCCGAGAAATGTGATGTAAACAGAAAGAGACAACAACAAGACAACGGTCTCATAGGGCCACTAGATTCACACTGTTGCCATCCCCAAGCAGCCCAGTCAAACCTAGAAAAAAACCCTTGCTTCTGTGTTCTAGTTGGAGCCAGAGATGAGTAGAGGGCTAATCTAGCATAAAAAGATTTCTACAGATTTATGTAGCTCTGGCACAGAAAGGTATTGATCCCTTTCCCTTATGTGAGCCATTCAAAGGAGAGTGGAGGCTACTGCAAAGAATGGTTTACTTACATTTTATGTTTTGGGTATGTAGGTTGTGCTCATTGTTAGTGATTTACTGTAACTGGAGAAGAGATTACTGGGATTACTGTAAATCAGGGCAGTCCTGCACAGTTTTGCAAACCCGCACAGCTTCGTACCAGAACCGATCTGCAACCCGCAATTATCTCCAAGTCAAAACCGGACCCAATCCGTTAATATAAGTTCACAAGACCCAACCCACGATTTAACACACAGGCTACACAGTCCCTCACTTTAAAGTGTTTTATTTTTAACCCCATCTGGCTTCTCTGTTCTTAAATCACAAATCCATCCGAGGAAAAGTCTCTTTCACTGGCAGTGCCTGATGCTGGGATGGCGAGCACAATAAAAAATATTGTTTGCGGCTCATTATGCTCGATAATATTTGCTGATTTAAATGTTGCACAATATTTTTTATTTATGATTTCTCCAGGAAAAAAACAAACACTTTTATTTATTTTTTTCTTACCCGCCCACACCTAATGCTGGACTCTGACAGACATCACTCGATGGGAGTGTACAATTATATGTTTTAAATTTTAAGATTTATGTATAAAGAGTAATCTAAAGGCTAACAGTTCAGTTCAGTCCAAGCATAGCGCAGCAACAGTAACGAGGCACGACAGACCTGTCAAGCTTAGCTTGGGTTTTCTCCACATACTTGGCATCTAAAGGATTTGGAAAGTGACGTCTTTGTTTTTTTCTTTCCAAAACCAAAAAGGCAAGTATTTGGACGAGACAACTTTATAGCAGCCCCAGCCAAACTCATTGTGTGATAGCGTTATTTCAACATGTACTAGTTAGTCCTCATCCTTTTTAAAGCCTTTTTCTCTTCAAACGAGATAAGCCCTTTAAAGGAGTCGGCTAGAACAATTAATAATTCACCCAGAGACAGTTTTTTTCAACCAAATAACTGAAAACTGACAAAATCTGCTAACCACAGTTTTTTCAATTCAGCCCGATCAGAAGCCTGTTTTTGTCTTCTGCTGACTGAAATTTTTAACCAATTGCTTCAAAATGTTCATCATCATCATCGCCACCAACAAAAACAACAGCAGTAAAATAACAAATGGAGCCATCAATCACATTTTGAAAGCTGCAGGTCATGGGCTGCAGCTTTGCCTAATAGAGGCACTACATTAACTGGTGGCGAGTTCTGACAGATCCAATTAGACTGAGCGGCGTACCTCTGCCACTGCTCTGTCCTCCAAGCCACCCTCACACAAGCAACTATATGGCATCCAGCTCATCCACAGTCTCACTGGTCTCTTTGGTCGTACTTTGGTGCATCATAGATGCAATAGCAATTAGCAACATTACTCATCCTGCATTTTTGTGTCTTTTTGTTTGATTTGGCTTTGGGTATTCTCATAAAACTAATCATACGGTGAATATAGTAGTGCATTACTAGAAAAGTCATGTGTCCACGCTGAATACTTTTCATGCTTCTACCCCCCTCCCCCGTTTCCACATCACTCAAAATGTCTATTCCTGTCTTTGGTGAAGCTGCCTTTCTCTCGTTTATCCACAAATGTCCAAATGATAGGTTTTGTGTCTAAGGAGAAAAGGGAGTAATGCTTCACAAGATGGAGCACAGCAAAACATCTGACTCCTGCCAAGGAGAGGAAACAAAGCAGGCTCATTTTTGCAAAATCTATTCTTTTGTCCTCATCTGAGGCCTGTTTTCTTTGTGTACTCCTCACTCTCCCTCAGCCGCTGTCCTCCCTCTCAATTATTCCTGAGAAACATGGTACTTGTCAATCTTTTTCCCTTTTTAATAGCTAATGGTCTATCTATCCCCCTCTGCCCAACAGTCAAGCCAATTAATTCGATCAAGCTGTTGAAAGTCATTTTCAGTCGCAGCAGGAGTGCAGTGCCAGACTGACAGCGTTGACTCACTATATCCATTGTTAAGAGAAGAACAACACTGAGTAAACCAAGGTAAATTAGCCTGAATGGATCCAGTAGTCATTTTGTATCTGGACCATTCAATTATGCTTTTGTGTGCATCCTTTCCCTGTTATTTCTTCACACAATGTGTGTGTGCACACGTATGTGTACTTTTGCAGTCACATTGTAAAAGCTGTAGTTAGGCTGTGGCATGAATCAATATGTCTCCTCAGTGTGAGTACATACCAGACTATGAGAAATTATATTTTCAGTCTATACCGTGTTCTTGACACTTGTGATGTGATATGTGTAGAGGGCAATTTGTTTATTTTCAGGTGTCATATTGTACCATATACCTTACATTTTGTTGTAGAACTGGATCAAGCCCCCTAGAACAGCGTTCCACTTTTAGTCTCAAGCTTTTCTTTGACTTTCTCAAAAGCGAACCTCTGAGAAAATATAACCTCTGTCACAAGTTCAGTGAAAGATGATGAGTTGTCCCAATACTGTGGAATGAAAATTGTGTATGAATGATCTTTCTTTCTTTTTTTTCTCTTTTTTGCTGATGTGAGCTATCAAACCCCTCATGCAGGCCTTTGATGTAGCTCTCCATTGTCTTGCAGAGCTGCAGGAAATTGAAAGGGAAGATCAGGGGAGTGTTAGTGAAGGGGAGAAGAGGTGGAGGCCGGGAGTGACGCGCAGTACGACAGGGTTTTCTGGGACATGGCACACGGAAATGAACAAACCTTGCATGACCTGCGGTAGCTTGCTCTCAGAGTGTGAGGATATACAGGACAAAGAAGCAAGAACCGTTGTTTTAGAAAACACAACATCAAAGAAGTGATTTTCTTCTTTTTTTTTTTCGCTAAGGAAAGACTCCGAGTTAATATTTCTGTAGCATCCTTCCAAGCCCACTCCACCTCTCACCACTACATCCAAAGCTCTTTTATACTAATTCAGAGAAAACACCAAACACACTCGATTAGCTGTAAAAGAGCATTTGTCCCTCGAGTATTAAGAGGGAAGTTTTAATGGAAGCACATTTTGATTTAAAGTTCTGTGACTTGATGAAGGGCGAGAAGCTTTCTTTCTGTCATTCTCCTCCACACTGTAAGTGCTTTCTCTGTGTCTGTCAATGAACACACTCTTTGCCATATTTCTTCTCGATGAATTATAATGACAGTACGAGCAGGCTGTTTCAGGTTGGGGAGTATAAAGTGGTTTTAGGCAAGGTTGATAAGTCCATTTCTGCTCTTCTGGAAAGTGTAATTAGCATTTTATTTCAGCATGGCTGTTGCATATTTTTGTGACTATATTTGATTATTTCCCCCATAGTCCATGGTGTGATTAATAGAAGTTTACTTCTATTAAAGCCTGTAAATACTGAAAATGACTTCTCTTGTTTTTATAGGTAGTATATTTCATTGGCCTATTTTACAATAGGATGATAATGTCGTTTCTGTCCAATAAATATTTTTGCATCCCCTGAAAACAAGCGTTTTATCACAACACATATGGGTATTTCTAGTGAGATGGCTAACTACTACAGGAATGGGAGACATTTCATTTGAGTTTATGTAGCGGAGCTTCTCCCTCATGAGTCTGGGTTGTTTAACTGGAGAATGAGAGGGAGAT
>CALSBV010010309.1:3596016-3609807 GCA_943590825.1 Bovichtus diacanthus
GTGGGAAGTGTGATGTGCAACATGCCAGGTCAGACCTGGGGAAAGTGGGTTTGCTCTGGCGGGAAATGGCTATTTACGTAGCTGAAAATGGAGTGGGCCTTTCTGACATTTTCATAGCCCTGCAGGCAAGAGTAACCTTCAGCAGAAAACAAAACGATTAAAGAAACGGGAGGGGGGGGCAGAGCGAGAGGTGGGGCAGTGAGCAGGTGAAGTGATTGCATGGGAGAGTTGGAGATGATTGGAAACTGAATTTGGGAGAAGAGATGCGGCAAGGAAAATAAAGATGGACAGAAATAGACAAAAATGATTTGGAGGTCATGCAGAGCTGTGAGGAGAATCACTACCTTACACAGACCTCACCACTTTGCAAGGTTAGCAAAATACTTGCATCTAATTTACAAGAGTAAAGTTCAATAAACATATTTCAGCCTTTTCCTAACGGCTTTACACCTTGTTGCACCTCTTAAGCACTGCTATCAAAACATTCAACGTCTGTGCTGATGCGACATGACAGAGAAATTATGCATGTATAAATCATAATAGCCACGCGCAACAGCGCAAGTTAATATTTCAGTGTTCAATAGATTTGACATGATAATGTGCACCATAAAGTTTCCTCTTCCCTAATATTGTCTTGAACCGCTGAATACAACCAGACATCTCCGTCAATTACTTGTGTCACACTGCGTTACTTCAGTTTTCAATCACAGGTGCAGTCAAGGTTTGTGTATTTCCGTGGCCCGAACTAAAAAAAAAAAATGAAGAAAGAAAACTAAATAAAACCATTTCAGATATGGGATTTTAACTTGTGGTTTTTAAATAAGTGAAATTCACACCAATACCTACAGGCAGTTTAGAGTTTCCACCTCATTGGACCTGCAAGTCTTCAGAATGTGGGAGGAAATCCAAGCATAAACCCACGCAGACATGGCAAGAAATCAAAACCCCAAAATGGGCCATCAGAACAAAGATATTATAATTGTGTAAAATGTTTTGAATTGCAATTATAGAGAATTATACAGAGAACTTATCAGGTGATCATCAGACAGACATAATTCAGGAGAAACTGTGGGAGAAAATGAATGATTTCCATGTGCCTGTGTAGCCAAAGGAGGACAGATTATATCAGAAGATGCAGCTAATAGACTCTGATTATGAGCAGCCTCATTTCCTACCAATGACTACTGCTGAGCCACAAGTGCTAGAATATATAATTTTTTTCTTGTACGTCTTTCTTTCAGAGCATAACAATGTCACCATAATGAGAAACTTGGGAAAGACGCAAATGTATTCAACTTATCTAAGCATTTTCTTTCCTATAAATCTGTCTCTCTGTCTCTGCAGTGCAATTAAGTGACGCTGCGGGTTCATGAGCTATGACTGTTTCATTACTTTTGAATAGGCCCAGATGTGCTGATATGGGTGAGAATGAGATATCAGTATGTCCACTATTACTCAAGTCTTTATTCATTAAATAGCCCCCCCCAGGCTATACAGGGATAGAAAATGTTTTTACATGACAATCATTTGGTGATTCACTCACTTCTGTTAAAGCCAAGCCATGGTTTAATTAAAGCCATTAAGGCCGAAGTTAATACTTGCAAAATATGAAATATCAAGAATGACCATTTCCTGTATTATTGATATAAATGTGAAAGTATCATCTTGTTGAATTAGATATACAGGTATCTAACCATCGACATAAAGATGGAGCACAAAGACAAGCGTTTGATGGTGTATTGTTCCAGCGAAGGCTAAAACTTCTTCATTTCTCTTGGCCTCAGTGCAACGGAGTGGAGGCGTGGAGATGGCTCCTGCGTGACACTTCGACTATGAATCCTGTTGAGAGCTAGTAGGCAATCATCTACAATGTAGGTTCAAGAGTAAAAAAGCCTCAATCTTTACAAAGTGAAGTACTTTTCTGGACTCTCATGCCGGGTCATTGCCAAGACCCAGAAGATGAGAGCTACATTTAAACGGTTTAACTGACTTTGTACATCAAACTATTTTTGACGTAGAAATATGCTCACATAAGCTATACATGCCAGAGGGTGAGCTTCCTGGTAAACTGACAGTGTCAGGCTCAGCCGCAGACTCCTCCGTGTAAAAGATGGGGGGGAAATAGGCATTTCTACTTATTATTATGTATAGCTTTTGCTTCCTCGTCCTCCGTGTCGAATAAAAATCTGATAGCGTGTAGTGAGGTTAAGCGGCAAGTTATAAATCACACGAGACAGTTAGATGCTGTGAGCATATGGCTGCAGTTACCCTCCTGCAGTACCTTGAGGTTGTCATTCAATATCCTAATATTCATATCTCTGTGATTTGTCATATTCCAGGTGAACAAAACCAAAAACAAAACAAATACTGAAATAAACACTTGGAGTCATTTCAATCACAATAGGAGCCTCATGTGATGTTTAAAGTGTGCATATTAATCCTGCCAGTGACTGATTAGCCTTCAAATATTTTTGAATTACACTCATTCCAAAACATTGAGGAGTTTGAGAAAGGTGCATATCACACATTCTTCATCTGACATTTCAGAAATATCAAGCGTTACTGTAAATCTTTTCTGCTCATGAAAATACCTCGGGATCAAGACATAAAAATGTTCATCTGTACATACTATCAAAATGTTTTATTAAAACTACCACTAGCCAAGGCAAGTTGTTCTTAAATTAGATTTTACCCTCAACATGTATTTAATGTAAGGGAAACGTTTGGCTGAAACGCTACATTGAAATTAAAGGAAAACTTCACGGCCAAAATGACCATTTGTAAAACTGACTAAGAATTGTTGATGAATTTAAGTAAATGGGGGGCCGCGTTTAACAACTGCAAAACTAGGCTATATCAAAACATCTGTTTTATAACACTTTGAACTCACGTGGACGTAGCACACCGGCACGAGCGCGAGACTGTTCATGCGGAAGTGTTTTTAAATAGTAAGGTTTTTGCAAAAAATGTGTTTGGGAAGTAATGAGCATGCGACTGAATAAATGACACTTTGATTATACTGCATGAGCTGTGTGAGAGTTTTTATAATACTAATACATTTAGTTTATGTAGTGCTTTTCTAACTACTCAAAGATGCTTTACCATTTAAAAAAATAAAGATAAAAATTAAAAACATTTCATACAAACAAACAACAAAACATTATTTGAGTTAGTTTTGCTTTTACTTCCATTCATTAAGACTCTTCTCTGTTTTTGTTTTCTTCCTTCACCGCGGAGGCATGCAAAAAAAAAAAAAAAAAAGTTTCTTTAAGAATTAAAAGGAGCATGATGTGAGTGATTGATATACACATGATCATTTTGGGGGTGGGGGGAGTAATCTTTTGACTTCTAATTTATATAAACATGAAAATAAATTGACACTGACTGATCAGTATTTGATGTTTAATAAAATGCCAACATTGGCCCAATATATCATTATAACCAACAATATGGAGATTTGTCCATTTTTATTATTCTGCACTTCCTTCATATCAAAGCATCAGCTTGCCCCTTCCCAGAACCCCTTTCCCTCTTTAGCAGCGATTCTTCATTTGGTGACTGTCAGTCACATATGAATCTGTCTCACTGCAGGCATCTAGGAAAGTGATTGAGCCTAGATGGACAACTGAAGTCTGACTGACAGTGTCTGTGGTGCAGATTATTAAGCAAGTTCTCCTCCAGGAAGTCAATAAATGCTTGAGGAAACTGTAACGGAGTCTTCTCCACTGCAACTTGTTTGTTTGGATGTGTCTTTGCCTTTTATCCTCTTACCCAAGTCAATGTGCTGCTCTGTCATTTGTACCAGCCTTTTTGCCATTAGTGCCTCTATGGCCAGGCAACATAATTGGGTAATCCCATTGGAGTCTTCTAATTAAAACCGACGCCAAAGGCAAGTGACCATGAACTGGCAGCAGCCTGCCCCTACTCTGGAGAACGAGCACAAGTAAACCATAAATAAATGGGTTATGGGATTTTAAGTGGCCTCCCATTTCTTTTATACAGAGGCACATTAAACTTGTGACTTAATTCACAGGGAGCTCAGTGTCTTTACAAAGCAGCAGCCAGGTATGCAACAGTCGCAATGAAGTGTCACTTTATGCAAAACTATGAATTATTACTACTGAGAAATGCCTTCTTGAATAAAATGAGCTCTGCAACTGGTGTTTTTTTTATTTATTCCTGTTCAGAATGACGACAAGAAATCTTCCTCTTTTACACGTCTATGCAGTGTATATTTACAAATTTTCTATACATTCTGTGTTTTACATAATCACACATAAATGTACAACCTTTTTAGAGCTACTGTGCTGGAGAGAGACATGTTTTGAACATAAAATAAAAATTCACAGAAAACGTTGAATTTAAATGGAAAGCTGTTTTCATGCATTCTTCTCCAGTCAGCCCTTTTTTTATTTATTTTTTTATAAAACCTATCATTTCCATATTCCATTATTTTTCTTCATACATGCCACTTTAGCTGCACTCACGCTGAAGGTAATCAACTGCCTGAAGTGCCATCGCTTCTTCACCCGCCTTCCCTTTGTCTTTCTCGTTCCCAACTGCACTCTGGTCTTTCAAAGGCTCCATTTAAAGAGGTTTTTTAAAGTTCTCGTTGGATGGACACAGCTTGCTACTTCGGTTTCTGTGGAAACCAGGTTGACGCATGGACACTTGGTTGTTAAGAACAGTGGGAGTTTAAGAGGTTATAGAGGCCTGTCAAGATTTATGGATTTTACTGTACAGTTCTACAGACCTAGTGGCAAGTATTCACTATAGAACGGGAGAGAATATACATTTGACCGGGGATACAGAATCATAAATGAAAACCAAAAGCATTTAATGATAAGAAATCTTTATTGTTAGCCTAAAGAATAGTTATTTACATTTTTATTCTGATGTAAAAATGAATGACTGGACTTAAAAATGTA
This sequence comes from Bovichtus diacanthus, assembly GCA_943590825.1. NCBI lineage: Eukaryota > Metazoa > Chordata > Actinopteri > Perciformes > Bovichtidae > Bovichtus > Bovichtus diacanthus. The sequence goes on from CALSBV010010309.1 coordinate 3,600,945, forward strand.
TGGTGTGTAGTGTTTAAGTTATATTGTAATGTGTAACTTTAATTCAATAGTTCATCATTTTGATAAATGATGCTTTTACACTTTGTTTTGAGAGTCGGATGAGGAGATTGATGTCTGTTTGGTGAATATGAGGCAGCAGGCGGTTTACTAAGCTCAGCACAATGACTGTAAGCTGGGGGAAACGGCTAGCCTGGCTCAGTCCTGCACTGACAAAATCCGTCTTCCAGCACCCCTAAAGTGCACCAATTAGCAGGCTGTATCTCGTGTGTTTTGATCTGTACATAGTAAAAAACAAAGTGTAAAAGGGTTATGTGCAGGACTATTTCTTGGCCAGGAGCTGTTGTTAAGCAACCAGCAGATCCTCCAGAAAATGACTGGTCCCAGCCAAGAAATACAAGAAGTACATAACCTGGCAAATTGCTGCTTTCACTTCGGTTTATTGAGAAAACAAGATGTAACATAAGCAAGCTTTTAGAGGTGCTGTCATATGCTTTTGTTACCTTTGGAAAGAGCCAGGTTAGCTTTTTCTAGGGCTGCAATTAATGATTATTTTCATTATCGATTAATCTGCCGATTATTTTCTTGATTTATTGTATTTATTGTTTGGTCTTTTAAAATGTCAGAAAATAGTAAATAAAAGGCAATATATTCAGTATCCAGTCTGTTTCCAGCCTTTGTGCTAAAATAACTTGCTGGCTGTGCTGTAGCTTCATATTTAGAGATGTGAAGATCTCAGTCTCACATCTAACTTTTCCTTAAGGGACAGCAGGCATAATTTAATGCTTCTCTTTTTAGGAGGCACATTGATTCTGTTTGAATTAGAGGTTGCTGCTTTATGAAGACACTGCACAAAGGTCACAGTTTACCCACCGCTTTTTATTTGTCACTACATTTAAGTCTATAATCGGCACTGTCAGCACTGAAAGGGCAAGTTGCACCAGCAGTGTGATCTGGAACCTTGCGGTATGTGAGGCAGGTGCATGCTGCTTTGATGGAGTGCAGGGTTTGGACATTGACTGATCAGATGATACTGGCTCTGAATCCGGCTTACATCCTGCACTTTAGCCATTACCAGGAGCTCTGTGTGCCAGCAGGGAGGACTAGTACTGGTGCTTGGGAAACTAAATACATTAGTGAAATGAGAGAAAGGAGCTACTGGCATGTTTAGTTTGTCAAAAGCGGCACACCACCATGCAAATGATACAGAATTTATATGAATGAATTGAAGACTTTTCAGGTATTTTAGTCAGAGGTGCTAACGTCTGGTATTAGTGGGGAGAGACGCTGGTGTTGTGTTTCATTCACCGTGGTCCCCATGTTCTTGACTGTGGGTTATTTTTATGATCACTGCTTGTTTGAGTGCCAGCACATTTGCTTGAAGAAGGACATGTCAAGTGGTCATAAATAGGAGAAGAGTATTCATCACCTCGCTGGTGACAACCTGTTCTTTGCATTTCTGTCAGTTTCTCACGCTACTGTAAAGGGCCCCAGCAATCATAGCAGTTGGCCTTTATGTTAATCATTTCAGATTAAAATCAGTGTAGAGCCAAAAGAACAATGGAATTCAAATATACAAATGAAGTTTGAAAAGGCAGTCAAACTGGCAAGTATTTAAATCACAACATCAGCAAACTCGACAAACTAAACAATGTTTGTGTTGGATGATGAGAACAAGGCTGGCACTGTGGCATGTTTATTGTTCCTGCAGTAACTATTTTGGAGTCTGGGAAACTGTTCAAATCTGCCAGCATAAACACCTCATTGACTAGATGATTTGACCAATGGTATTCACTTTCAGGGCAGATTGAAGTGCCACTACAGTACAGGGTCAAATGTTTTGCTGCCAATAATAATAATAAACGGACTGTGAGGTGCAGCCACATAATGGTCATTAATAAACAATTGGTTAATAAAATAAATCCACATAAAGCATGTTTGGGGAGAGAAAGGGACCTGTGAAATCAAACTAACCAGTTTTGTCTCATTATATATAATTTTAATGTAGATAAGGTTATAATATAGATATTGTCATTGTAAATGATCCTACTGTCACAAGTGTAGATCGGTGATGTGCTGCTGGTGTTACACCAGCGGTCAGTGTGATCTGACCAGAGTAAAGCAACACTCATAAAACGAGCAAAGACATCCGGTCATGTCTTTCAAAATAATACTCAATTTGATTTGATTTCTCTCGTGTAATAAAGTAAACTCGAAGATAAAAATAAAATAGGCCTACACATCATGTAAGTGTTGAGCTATGTTGTACATATTCTTTTAACATGTTTTCTTAAAGTACTTGTAACCATAGATCGACTTAAATATGGTTTGTTGACGAATACTTAACATATATCACAGGCCTATCCTTTACAAAAAAAATACACAAGATAAACTCTAACCGCGTGGGAGGTATCTTTTCATCTCTAAAAGTCCATTCAAATGAACAGCTGTTGTACGACAGCTGCTTCTCCACCGGTGCGAGCACGTTTACGCCTTTATTGTTAAAAGACACTTCCGGTCTCCGTTTACATAACGGTGTCAGACTTGACAAAAGCGCTGCACTGGACAGCTCTGCTTTTTCTTGTGTTGGCAGCCAGTCTGTGCCAATCTGTTTCCTCTGTTGCTGGACACGGACGAGCACCTGGAAAGTCGGAAACTGAACGGGACCGGTAAGAAAAGCGCTCCCCTGTCTTCTTGTATTTGTCACACGTGAGGAAGAGTGCTGTGTCTGCAAAAGTTTTGATTTGGCTGAAATTCATCTTGATGCAATATTTTCAGGTGCACAGTTTTGCTGAGTTCTGAAAGACGAGTCAACTGAACATGTAGTGTTGTAAAGTTTTATTTAGTTCATCGTTTTCGCTTTGGATTAACGGCGCGTATGTTTTGGATAAAGACCATGGATTTTAGACGTTATGCGTAATTGCGCATCAGCAGCACCATAAGTCTAATCCCCACTCTCCACACCGGTCGTCCCGTAGGAAAAAAAATACTTTTTTTATGAGCGATGAAGAAAGATGTGACTGAATGAATACATACATTAAAATAATACACATTATGCCACATTTGGAGAACATACTAAAATCACCAAAGCCTTTAAGTGGGGATGCTATATCAGTGTAACATGGATTCAAGCATTTTTCTTTTGGTACCTTGTTAGTATAGTCTAACCAAAAATGAGGTAGGATATACTTAAACAACTATTTAAGTTACTCATATTTATCGTCAGCTGTGTGGCAATATTGGCAATATTTGCTTCACACAAGAACTCCATTTTCCTCTGTACCTAACAATTATGCCCCTGTGATCATACAGTACATACTGTACTGTACTTAATAGTACTTTCCACTGAACATGGTCAAAAAGTCCCTCTCCCGCTGTCCTTTCTGCTCTACACTGCAGCCTATTGATATTCCATGTTGTGTATTTATAGCAAATAAAACATTAACTTTGCACTTTAATACAGTTCTCATACAAATAAAAAAATATGGAACTCAAAATTTAGTGTCTGTTACCTTAGATTACAGGAAATGGTATTTAGCAGATAATATCCATTGTAACCTTTTGTAAATGTTTACATTACACTACGTCTTTGTGTCCTGCTGATGGGCATAAAGCTTCATATTATAACTGACCACTATTCAGGGTTTATTGCTATTAAAATGGGCAAAATTGTGCCTTTGTATACAAGATCCTGAGAAATGAACTGTAGGAAGTGTTTTTTTTTTTTTAAATGTTGGGCATTAATTACACACACACGCACACACACACACACACACACACACATACACACACACACACGCACACACACACACACCGTCTACTAGGACCAATAATGATGATTTAACAGCTTTAGTTTGACATGTCTATGTCATCAGCGCTGGCAGTGCTATGATAAGAAAAGTAGACTTTATGATCACAACTGTACAGAGAGAGAAGGGTATGTTGGTGTACAGATGTTGGAATCAGGCCGTCCTAAAGCGAGCAGGGTCATAGAAGAGTGTGTGAAACTGTCACTTGATTCTATTCGATTTTCTACTGAACACCTCTTTTGCTGCAATCTTGGTGCTCAGTAGTTTAGATTTAGAGAAATTGACATAGTGCGGCTGCTCTGTACAGACTTAATTTATGGACAGCACCTTTTAGAGCTGGCTTCTCCCGCTGCATGGACCCGGTTGATAAATGCTGCAATCTGTCTTGCTGTTATGATAAAGTGTGCAATAAGTTTCTCAAAGTCATTTGTGTTTTTATTGTTTTTTTGTTTTTTTATTAGGCCGTCTTTTGCTAGAGGGAGTTTGGCATTTGAGAGTTTTTACCTAGACTGGAGGAGGTAGAGCAAGAGGAGATGGTGTTTTATGAGGCACATGTTTGTCACAAGCAGTTTGCTAGAGGTCCTTTGCTTTCAGGAATACAGTACAGTAATTACAATCTGTTTGGAAATGTGTAACATAAATGTAAAAGTGCAAATTCCCGAGGTAACTCACCTGGTTGATTGTGCGCCCAATCTACAAAGGCTGAGTCCTTACTTTGCTGCATGTCTCTCTCCACCTTTCCTCTCTATCTGTGCGGATTCTTCAATAAAAGAAAAAAGCCAAAAACATAATATTAAAAATAAAAGAGTGCAAAATCCACTTGTAAAACCTTGGCACTGTGTCAGCTCCTGGCTGTCACCTAAAACCATACTATTATTAGTTAAGTTAAGCCAGCTACATCGTTAGCTTGAAAACTTATGAGAAGGAAAAGATGGAAAAAAACTTCCTTTTTCATTTAGGTCCCCCATTTGTGTTGTTACTGACAAACCATAATACTCCCAGAGAGCATGAAGTGCTCGAGTGTCTCTCTAATGTTACAGATACTGACACATTGCTGTACACATTTCCTTCTGTTACGGGGCATATGCCGATATTTAAATGTCCTAATTTTAGGTGCAAAACGCGTGGAACAAGTTTAACAATCAAAACCAAACTCGTGTTTAGCAGACTGCAGATTCTTCACAAAGTGGAGCTCTGAGTGTAGCTGTCAGGTTTTTTCTTTTCTTTGCATTCATCATAAGCAAGAACATGCATAGAAACCATCCGCACAGCGGTAATGTTTGCAATCACTAATTGGATTTACCGTGTACAAAAAATGATAACCTTGCACGTGTTTTGCCACCACAAGGGAAAACAAGCACTTTACAAAAGTGTACAAGCGCCTGGCTGCTTCCTGTCTGGAGAAATGTTAAATCTCGCACACCTGAAAAGTTCAAACTGACCACACCCGATTTCAAGTCACAAACTTTTCATTTAGCATTTTCTCCGCTGTACATATTCATTTCAGTTGTTGGGCAAAATGTTATTTCTCAATAATGTGCATATTCTGTATAATATTAATGAGTTGGAGCTGACTGTTTGAATAAGGAACCACTTCATTTTCCACTGGCACATAAACTGAATTCCTAATGGAACTGAAGTATGAAGGAATGAAGGAGATTATTATGTAAACAGAAAATATCTGTAGCCTAATTATAGCTAAAATCCTTCGTTTGAACCACCCCAATATCCCACAAAACCCCACAAAACCCACCCACGTCTACATCCTCCTGCTAGTTTGTTGCGAAGACTACATGCACGCACTATAAAACCTCATACAGGAATTTAGGGAAATGAACTAATGAAATTTAAGTTCTATTCATTTCAAGTTAATCAACCTTAAATGCTCTCATTCTTTTAATTTCAGAACTTCTCATCATCATGAGTTGTTAGCATGCCATTACAACCTGAGGAGATATAGGGGGTGTGTGTTTGTTGTGGGAGTATTGCTTAGTTTTTAATTGTTTCTTATTATCAGCGCTGATACAGAATGGAAGGAGACAAACAGCCGTTCTGTCACTATGCGTTGTTAGAGGTAGAATCCACCTCTAACAACGCATAGTGACAGAACGGCTGTGTCGGGAAACATGCCCCAACAAAATGCATCAAAGTGGCTTCATGCTCGCCGTGGCGCTCAATGCCGAAGACACTTATTCATCTCACAGGGTCATTTGACCGAAAGCATAAATATTAGATGTGAAAGGGGTCATCGTGGGGCTGCACTCCGCATTCTGTCCACTTGGGGAATTGGAAAGGATGAGTTTTTTTTTTTTGGACACTGTTATCTGAGATTTTTGGGAGGCTGACGTTGGAGTGCACCTCACAGGAAGGGGGAAATTTAAACATTAACCCCATTCTTGTGTGGAGAAAGAAAGTGCGGAGATATAATCAAAGGTTCAAAGGGAGAACAAGTGAGAGGGCATGATTTGGGAACTCGGAGAGATGGAAGCATCCACATCCCCAGCCCACATATCTTGATGGAGGTAAGTGTAAACTCTTTCCGACAGGAGTCTACATAGAGTTACCGCTGAGTGTTTTATAGTGACACCCTCATTATGACCACGATGTGGGTGGAAGCAGAACGTCTCCCTCTCTGTCTCTTGACAAGAACTCTTTTTTTCTTGACCTCAGAGCCTCCGGCCTTTTCTCATCTCTCACAAATCAGGGCCAGGTTGCTTGACTGGCTAGCAAGTGGCTCACACACTTAACATCATGTGTCTGTATTCTAAGCATGCTGCAGTGCTTACTGCCACTGCTGGTCAAGACTTTCTAGGTAAATATATGTATGCAAGGCAGCGTATTCAAACACCCTGAACAATGTCTGTTTGGGGACACCTTTTTTTCACCCATATTTTTGCCGTAAGTCACTTGCTCGTTCATCGCTGCCTCTCACCATATCATTTTCTTTGTCATTTTACACATCTGCTGTTCAAGTGACCAACCAGTATTTTGCTTTGACCTTCTTTTGAGCCTCCTCCTTACTGCTGTTATCTGTGGTATCATCACCTGCTGAGCCAAGGTGACCAGTCCACACTGAGCAACACACGCAGCTGGAGCCTGCAAGGCCCAAGTCTGATTTATACACTGTTTGTTAACCTCTGTGGTTGTCCCTCTCTGTGTGCGACTGATACTCTTGATTTCATCCAACGCTGAAAATGGTCAGAGTAGCACAGTGACCTTCAGTTGGACTCTATATGAAAAGTTTTGTGCTGGAACTGTGACGCACTTGCCGGTCGCTTTTCCAATTGCCAATACAAACACACAGTTAATTCCCAATTAGCTGGGGGAAGCTTGGCACTGGAGGACATCACTGTCCTGTCGGGCCAGGCAGAGAAGCACCGTCATAGCTGATGCTGTTAATGTGAAATACTGAAGAAGTTAACTAGAAATTAAACAAAAACATTCAGACTTTCATGAATTTAACATCTGTAGGTGGGTTGTGCCTTCTGAAATAATGGGTTCACAATAAAAATGTTTTGTTGCAATATACTTAATCAAAAAGAAAAAGAAAAATATTTTTTTTAATCACTGCTTAGGCATTGAGTTATCTACACAGCATTTTATTTTGTTAAACATGTCCTTTGGGGAATGCTCAAGATGAATAAAAAGATCCTAAAAATTCCCACATTTCATAATAATTCAGATGTCGTATCACAAATGACTTTAACAAGCATGCTCAATAAATGATACATTCTCCTGCCACACTGCAGAGGTTGGGTGAGGAGTGACAGGGCAAGTGACAAGCTGTGCGGGGCTTTGCATGACAGGTAAAATAAAAATGGAAAATCTGTATAATAAAAAAAAGGTATGAACACTGGCCCTTCTGGCCATGCTATCTGGCTCTCCCTGAAGGAGCGACGTGGTGGATGGGGATCACGGATTCTGACAGCTGCACGAAGCCTGCCTCAGGCCTGCAGTTGCAAGCCCCCTTCCTCCTCCAGCCTCCTGACTGGCAGACAGGTATGCCCGACCGGAGGTGCACAGCCCGGGGATAGACTCAGCAGAGGCTGCCTGCTCCTCAGTGGCGAGCTGGAGAAGTGACACTGCTTAACCCTGGGGAGGCCAGGTTAGGGTTTCACTTTCTCCCTCCCCCCGCTCGTCCTCTCATGACGCCTTTTTACACTTTGACCTCCCCTCTGAGCCCCGAGTCCCAAGGAGGTGATCTGGCAGCGAGAAGTTAGAGCAGAGGTGAAAAGGGAACGGGAGTGAGGTTCTTCCACCTACAGTAGAAGCAGCGTGCAGCTCCCCTTCAGTGGCACATTCAGCATCTGCGTTGAGCTTCATTTGATCTCATTTTGATTCGTTGTTATGAAATCATTATCCTCATTAAACGAAAGCACCAGAAGTTTGCCTCACTGCCATGAGCCTTAGATACATACACCCTCACACTCACAGATGTGTAATGACTCACACTGGCCCCAGTGTTAGAGCCGCACATTCACTTACACAAACACGTGCGCACACACAGAGGTGCGTTTATGCTGCTGAGCTGCTGGTGAATGACAGCGCTCTGGGGTTAAACACTGGCTCAGTGTGTTCGGCCAGGTAAACCTCCTCAACCAGTCCGCACAACAACAACAAGCGTTAAATAGGCCGCTTGTTTGGGTCCAACTGCAGGAAGGGTGGCGGCTAAAAATCATTTGATCAGAAACATGCAGTTATAGATTGCTTTCATGAATATGCAGATATTGTGTGTCTGGTATTGACTTTTACATTTATTTATATAGGTACTTTTCAACGACGCCCTGCTTCACATACACTGATTTATTCAGTTACACACATCCACACATCTGCCCAGCACAACCAGGCTTTCAGTGGGACTGTGCTGCCGGAGCAGTCGTGGGTTAGTTGCCTTGCTCAAGGGCATAATGGTGTTAGTGATTATAAAAGTAATTTCCTTTTATTTCGAGCTGAGAAGACTAGTTTCTCAGTCTCAGATTGTGTGTGTGTGTGTGTGTGTGTATGTGTGTGCGTGTGTGTGTGTGTGTGTGTGTGTGTGTGTGTGTGTGTGTGTGTGT
>CALSBV010010309.1:3609817-3667933 GCA_943590825.1 Bovichtus diacanthus
GTGTGTGTGTGTGTGTGTGTGTGTGTGTGTGTGTGTGTGTGTGTGTTGAGCTCTTGTCCTCATCGCTTTCCACTGCCAGGATTATGATGGTAACTCATGTTTGCGATTCATAAGTTTTGAAACAAATTTTCTAAGACATTTTTCAGTGTGAAATCCCAGGCAGTGCTCCAGTGAAAAATAATCCCTCATCACAGGCAATTTTTTTGTTTGTTTGCGAAATCTGAATGAATAAAATGCATTAGTTTAAGTAAAATATACTTAGCTGGCAGGGATTATTCTGATTATTCACTCTGAAAGCTTTCGAATGATACGTTTTAGCAGAATTTGTCCTTACTTCACTGTAGCTTTGGTTTAAACAGTATCTTGTTGTGGTGAAACTACGAAAGTGTAGTAGTTTTCTCCACAAGTCTGTTATGATAAAAGCTGAGGTTATTTCTTCCAAGGATTCTTGTCAAAATGTACATACTCCTGCTATCTTGTATTACTGTGAAATAGGACTTTGATCTTACTGGAAGTAGATAGATAAAGATTGGAATGGAAATATAAATTGTGGCTTACTGTAGCATAAATGTTTGAGGGCGGAAGATGGTTTCGGAGTAAATACCAAGATCTGAAAATAATAATAAATGTTCAACTGCAGGCTGAAGCAAGCCCAAAGCAGCAAATGATAACAGCCATTAGGTAAGACAGGCACCCCACAGATATTCGGATCAGCTTTGTGTTACCTATTTTACATTCAGCTATCTGGGGCTTGAGGTGAACTTGTAACAGTCTGTACCTGTGAGTATCATCCTTCCATCACAGTTGCAATTGAAATATTATTGAAGAGCCCACAATCTTATTTTCCTCCCAAGTTCAAAAATGTTAACAGCGCTCATGCTCAAATATTTGCTCTGACACTATATAATTAACAAGTTAGAAGAGGTTGTTGTTTTATAGAAATGCTTCATGGATGTGTCAATAGAGCCAATGTGGGATTTTCTTTCAACAGTCACACTTGTCTTGCACTTGACCCGTGTCTTCTTGCTAAACCACAGTACTCTCAGGGGAGAGTGATGCCTGCACAAATCCGCACATCAATTCAGAAATGATCTTTTTAACTTGAGAAATTGTGAACCATATACTTTGTTTCTGTGGTTTTCTGCTTACATTCATGCGGCCGTCCTTTGGGAGCAGCGTATGTTTTATCTCCCGTGCAGTAAACGGCCCCTCTCCTGCCACCAGCAGCTCCACATATCAGCTATTGGAGTCATTACAGCCTGCAGGAGGTGGTACCAAAGTTTCCTCCACCCCACCAAGTCACCATCCCCCCACCTCCATCTCTCATTGATCAGGCTGGAAAGACATCTAATCCATGCTGATAACAGTAACCTCCACAGTCTGGAGGGCTGGATCTGAGGCACACTCTTGTTTTACTGTGTCTCTTATTGAACCATGGCGGCTGCGAGGAGAGGAGGCTGGATATTGATGAGTGTGGCTCAGGTCGCCCCAGATGGCCTGATAGCGTTGGTGGTGATGCTGAAGATGGGCATGTGATGCCACTATTGACGTAGCAGCAGACCCAGAATTTCTGATATCATTCAGCATTCGGGTCTGCCACCTCCTCACAATGCTGGGGCTAAGCAAACATATCAGTGGTCGCCTGGCATTTGATTAAAAGTCAGATTATCACCCTTTTACCATATGTGGACTAAGCAGCTCCAGGAAACTGACCTTGTTTATCCTTTCCACAGTCTCAGTATTATTTCACAGTTTTCAGTTTGTGTCATCTATGAGTGTACTTTTTTTTTCTCCTGCAGTATCTTCCTCCTCATTTATATCTGAGGGGTTTTTTCGTTTCTGTGTTGCACGAATGTTTGTTGCTTATGCTTCTTTGCTCTCTGCTTGGGGCCTCTTATCATCTGTGTCAAACTGGTGGGCTGAGAGTGGGTGAAGAAAGCAAGGGCAGCTCTCTTCTCTTCAAGATCCAACATTAACTCCACTTCCTCCAGTTTAAAATCCCTTTTAGCCCTGCAGCAGCCGAGACATCAGCTCTTTACTCACACGGCTGACGCACACATCGACTCACTGATCCACTGAATCACTTCTGTTAACTGCATTGATTCCCTGTGTCTCTCTCCATTGCTTACCTGTTTGGTCAGTCAGTGTTTCTACAGTACATCCGGCATGTCTTAAAAGGTGAATAAGACTGCTTCTACCACTGATTCATTGCATTTCTTTTCACCATCAAATTTGAATTGTGTTGATTTCTCTTTGTTTTCGGCAATAAAACCAATCTTTGTTGCGTGAATGACGCAGCAAAAGCTGAACCCACAAAGAGCGCCACTGCATGAGTTGACTTTATCTCCCTTCAGCTAGTTCCAGGCCCTCACAAACTCATGTTGGCTGCCTGACAGCTCCTATAATTGAACCATATATTTTTTTCCTCTCAGTAAAGAGAAGAAGGGGCATCTTTCAGCGCGCCGCTCCTGGGAACAGTTTTGCTGACAAAACAGGTGCTGCTGGGGTTGGGTTAACAATTGTAATGACACCACTGTCAGAGCGGGGGCACCGCAAAAGATAAAGGGAGGGGAGGAATGGATAGGCCTGTTCTCTGGAAGAGCCACACATAGCCAACGCTTAGTTTGTTCAGCCAAACCTTGAGGAGAGAGAGAGGACGGAGAGGAAAGTACAGATACTGACTTTAAAAGGCTCCTTGAAACAACAACATTTTATTAGAAAATGCTTTCATACAGCCCACCTCTGCTTTGCACCAATAACTGTCTACTGTACTGTTGACACTCTATTTAAAAGGATGTATTTCTTTACTCTAATGGACATGATTTCGACACCTTGAACCAGGCTGGCAATGCATTTGTTGTTGGTGTATTGCAGATGTTAATTGCAGATTTACTTCTTGTATGCTTTATGTAACATCAGTGTAATATCTACAAAATTAATAATTGCGATTTTCAATTTTTTGTTATTACAGTTGACAGACATACAGAATACCAAATAACCGAAGGGGAGCGTATTGTGTCTTAATTCTCCCAGTGGTGTGAACACAGTGGTACAGGATCTGCAGCCCAGTGACGCCTCAGTGACTCTGTTCTAAGAAACAAGGCAAGAATCGAAACACTCTTCTTCTTCAAAGCCAAATTGAACCACAAAAGTCTGTAGGAAATCAATAGCTAGATCGCTGAAAGAAATAGCTAGATCGCTGAAAGAGAACACTCTTGCTCTGGGCTCTGCTAATGTTTTTTGATGGTAAACTTAAAGAGACAACACAGCAGGTAACATCCGAACAAGAGAACATGTTGGCTACTGATCACTTCTCGTGCTCTTACTTTCTCTTTCACCCTCATATACCAGTATACAGTAAATATACTTGCTGACATATGGATCGTGTGGGGCATGAATATAACTTGGTTTTCATCCATTGCACACATAAATGAAATTTAAGCTAGTTCCCAGTGAAATGTCCTTGTCCACCTTCACTGAAGTGGTATAAATGTCCATGTCAGTCTCACATGCATAAATGACCTATGCGACTTACAAATTACAGGGTTTTATTCAAGCCCTCCGCAGCGTTATTTGAGGGTTACTTACTCACAGGTTTGACAAATCTATAAAACCCTCACACAAATATAGTGCATTTAATATTTTTTAAGTAGCTTGATCGATAGACTCAAACTGACAATAGAAGAAAAATATATAGATGAAAATATATAATGCTGAAAAAAAAAAAATGCTATTTATAAAAAATGGAATATTATTTATTCATATATTCCAATACTTGCAGGGCCAAGAACAAGTGTGTTTAATACACACTCTACTGGTTTTAAAGGATTAGTTTGACATTTTGGGAAATATATTTATTTGCTCTCTGGCGGTGAGCTCGCAGCCAGTTAGCTTAGCCTAGCTTAAAGACTTGGAACGGGGAGAAACCGCTAGCATGTCTCTTCATTCTCTCTGGTGGTTGCCTGGCAATGGATCCCAGGCAATAATTCGGCACTAATCCCCCCATAAAAAATTAAAGCAACTCGTCGTTTTGTACACTTAGGTTTTTGTTAGTTGGAGTTTTTGTTACATTTGTATAGAGCCAGGCTTGCTGTTTCCTTTTGTTTCCAGTATTGTGCTAAGCTAAGCGGCAGCCGGTGGTAGCTTTATATTTAACAGACAGACATGAGAGTGGTATTGATCTTCTCATCTAATTCTCCGCCAGAAAGCGAATAAGCATATTTCCCGGAATGTCAAACTTTTGCTTTGCTTTGTGTTTGTATTTTTGATGATGTTGTTTTTGTGTTGGTAATATATGTTTGCATCAGTAACGCCAAACAATGTGAACAACGCGAATGCAGCTGAGACGCTTGTTGCATGTCATTCCCCCTCTTTATCGGGGCATAAACAATTGTTGTGTGTGGACAGAGGAGTAGTTCATTCATTTAAATAAAATGCGGTAAATGCCATCTGAGGGGGGAAGCAGCATTTTGTTTACTTATGTAATCTTGTTACATCCTCTTGAGTACATTTGCATAATTCCAGCTGATGTAAACACACAGTAGTTAACATTTTATTTTTGCCAGCTTTTTAGAAATGCATTTGGATGAAAGTACATGACTTATACACAATTTAAAATGTCAGCACCACAAAAGGACAATATCAAGTACTCGGATGCTTTACATTTTTCTTCTCCTTGAATTTTAACAACCTAGCCATTTTGAGCACACAGGAAGAATATTTTTTCACAGCATTTCATATATTTGCTTGAAATCCTCTTGACAGCTGGATGGAAACATAGCGAGTGCAAATCATTTATTTAATATTCTTAACACTGTGCTCAGTCATTGCCTCTGCTGGATCTGGACGGCCTGCCCACTTCACAGCCTATATCAAGGCACTCCTCCTTCACTGTAAACCTTTCTGTGGCACATGAACACACAGGCCTCCTCTGGCCTGGGCTCATGTCTAACCCCAAAAGCATACAGTGAAAGCTGCCTTCAGGGAGACTGACCCCTCATAAGGTACGGAAAACACAGAGAGGAGCACTGTTCCCCTCCGGCCCGGGACACAGGGGCACACTGGAGCCTTCAGCAGGATGAAGGGAGAAGGACAGGACTGGTGGGAAGGACACACATTGGAGCTCTGTGTTTCTGTATTCAACTTCCTCCTCCACCTCCCTCTGGCACAGCCCCCCCCCCCCCCCGTACACCATCCCGTTTCCCTCCCGTCCACACATAAGCCTTTGAGACACCTAGCCCCAGAGTTGCGTCTGATTTTTGCGGGTGCTATACCTCCTGCTTTCTTGCCTGTTTAACTTGTCTGCTCTGTGATCTCCCGAGCCCAAAAGTTCTAATCTAATTTCTTCTCTACCTGAGCCCATGTCTTCTTTACAGCGTGGACCTACAGAGCTTTGTATCGGAGAGACAGTGAACAAGAAGTGAGAGGAAGCCTGTCTTTCAAAGAGATGAGTAATGGGCCCTGAGGGCACTTCTAGCCCTTGCTTTTCTACATGCCTAGAGAGGTGTTGCATAAATGACAGAACATCCACGATGGCCACTTTTTGTATGCTAAAAGCCTTCTCCCAGGTTGGTGTTTATGTTAATGACTTTAGTCAGGGTTTTGAAGTGCCTGAATGATGAGAAGCTAGCCCATAAACGAAGGAGTGAATCTGACCTTGGCCCACTTCAGGGAAACGCTCTGGTTTCTGACTAATAGAGTATGCTCTATTCTTTCTCCCACAACATGCACTCAAAATAGCCCTGGCATGCCCCATTAAGCAGCATTTTAATTGTTAACACGGCATACTCTGTCCTTGGCACACATTAACTACTCCATTTAAATGTCAATCCCAATTAAAGAAGGACAGAGGAGACGGTCGCTTTAACAATCGCCATTATCAGCTTTTAAGGGAGTTGGAGTGCAACCTTGAACATGAGCAGTTTTTTGGTTATTAGCTGATGACTGACAGATCACTCGGAGGAACCATTTGTGATGTAGAGTAGTAAATGGGAAATCCACTTTAAGATCTTTTTACTAGTCATGATCTCTGGAGGAGCTATATCATGTCAAGAGAAAATATCTCTATCACGATTCTCTCAGCTGGGGATAAGAGACATTTTGATGGAAAGCCTCTAATTACAATACGACTCTTATTGCAAACTGGGAATAAGAGTTTAAAGGTTGTGGGCATTTACCAGGCAAAGAGTGTCTTCGGGCTGAAAAGAACTAGTTGTACAATGTGTTGGCCGACCATGTTGGAAGGAAAACGTGTTCAAAGCTGTTCCAATCAGCTACACTTGAAGGTGAGGTGAAAAGTTGTGTGTTTATGGAAGTACAATACTAAATTACTGGAGAAACAGGACTTTATGGGGTAAATGTGGTGTGATGCATCTCACTATTCAGTTTACAGGCCTATGCTGCTGCAGTGCTTGGCTATTAGAAAGGAGGTGCTCGCATTTATCATAATGCAGAGACAAAGCAGAAGCCTTTGACGGATGTTTGTTTCCTAGTGTGTACAGTTCCTCCCTTCCTTCCTCTAACTGTAGCTGTAGGCCTTACCCACAGAGAAAACTTCCATAGTTGGCAACTGCCCCCCCCCCCCCAGTCTATAGCCTGCTCAGCTGTGCTGGGACACAAACTCCTTTTCCCCTGGAGAGCAATAATGCAAGCATTAGGTTCTGCACGGAGTGGTGCCAGCCCAGGGGCCTGGCATGCAATCGTCCACTGCTGCAAACAGAAGCACACATACACCAAATCCATTCCTGGCACTGCAGTACCAGATGGATGGCAAACAGGGATGCTCCCAGGTCCAAATCAACTCCTGCAGCTGGGCGATAGAGTCCCACAGCGTTGAGAGGGAGCAGGCAGGGATTGGGAATGTATTTGCTCTTTTTGTTGTCGCACTCCCATTAGCTGCCGTGTAGGTCTTTAGGCTGCACTTGTGTTTGTCTCAGAATGTGCTTGTATTGCTTTGTTGTTGTTGGTGCATGTTTTTCGCTGATGGTTTTAGCTGCTTGTTATGCACCACCTGATAATGGGTAATGCATCGGTGGCTGCCTGCCTAATGACTTCGATAGGTAAAGGTGCTCGTATTGGCAAGCAGGCGTAGTGTTGTCATGGAGATGATGTGTGGGCCTCTCCTCCTCTACTGGAGTGAACCAGTGAGTGGTGCTTGAATGCCCATCACAAAAAAGGCACAAAACGCTACCACACACATGCTTGCACACACAAGTACTCATGTAGAAGTACCAACATTGCAGTACTAGCAGAGTGGATGAATCAGTAAGCTCTAGCATCTCAAAGTAAAGGAGGAGGAGGAGGAGGAGGGAGTGGAGAAGGGGTTGTCTAGATTGATCTAGTCACATAGTGCGAGCAACAATGAATTACAGTGTTACCTCGGTTTTAATCAACACACTTAGGCTACAAATGACTCACTCGTGGAAAAGTGCACCATTTGCATTTTCTGGTTGTTTGCTATTTTAATGCTAATGTATTCTCCAGTGCCCACCAGCCTACTTGAACACACTTCATCATTCAGTCTTTTGTTTTATAGCCTCTCGCTGTCTTTATCTGTCTATCTCTTGCTCTGTCAACCCCTCCACCCCTCCACCCACCTATTCCCCGCCTGTCCCGCAGCCCCCACTTCTGTCTGCTGCCATGCTCCCATGTCTCCCATTAGGAAAGGAAATGAGCCGAGGTACCGATGCAAATATCTTGGACCCCTCGCTGCTCCCTGACTCATCAACCAGAGACAGAAACAAAGACGGAGTGATGAAGAGAGGAAGAGGTGGTGGCTCACAGCGATTTAGACAGAGAAACAATCCTACACAAAGCATGCAGTTGATTGGTACACAATGAAAAAACAGGGAAAAGGCAGTTGCCGCCATGTGAAGGCAGACTTTATCATCATGCAGAAAGCTTTCTCCGGCAAAGAACAAGAAACGGCATAAACCATCGAATTCTGCATTATTTCTTGCTTTCACTGTCCATCCTTCTTTTTTTGTGGTATGGCTGTCCTATCTTTCAGCTTGCAGTGCTATTTCAGCAGTTTTGAGGGGTCATTCCTTTTCTCCGCCTTGCGCCTTGTCTGTCTCTAGCACACTTGATCATATTCTAAAGGGCTCAGCAATGCAAACTCACCGATTGAAAGCACAGTTTGCTATTCATTAATATCTCACTCTGTTGGATTGCTGTGTGCTTTTATGGTCAGAGAGTGTTTGAAGAGAAATGCACTGAGATTATTGCCATTTCAAGGCTGTGTATGTGTGTCTGAACCTGAAAATGTTTTCTGTTTCTTTGCAATTCCTATGCTAGCGACAAACAGGGTGATGGGGAAGAAAAAAAGTGTAATGAATTAAGCGTGTGAAACATAAAGATGGAGTTAATGTCACGATTGCTATAATGCTGACACATTCTCAGCTCCACCAACCAGCTGTAGTTGGAACAACATTCAGCACATTCATTGTGTGATTATAAGAAGCTTTTATTGCTACAGTATTCAGTCAGGATCTGACAACTTTAATGTTTTTCTTGGGGAGTTTACCAGCCACTTTCCTTATCAGCAGGATTATGGAAATGAGGGAGGGTATTGCTGTGACATAGTCACATCCAGAATAGTAATGTAAAGACAAGTAAGCGGTTCCAGTTGCCCTAAATATATGTCTGTGTGTGGTAGCTACTTCTATATTTTTTGTTTGATCTCGGGGAGTTGTTTAGATCCAGAAACAACGAAAAAATATTTTCAACCAAATAAAGGAAAGCAACTCAGCGAGACAGGTTGTAAACAAATCCTCAAATCCACCCAAAAATTATCCAAAGCATTTGTTTGAATTAAATTGAAAGCAAAAATGAATGTTGAAAATGATTATTAAACCAAATAAATATTTATTACATTTTCATGGTTCAACTTTGACCTTCATACTTAGTGTTGTGCACACAGATAGGTTTTAATCCAACGACTACCGGGTCACTTCACGTACATTTCAGATTCCAAGTCATTAAATTAAATGTTGAATAAGGATTACAAATGCATATATTTAAGCTTGTGGGATCCCCTAATCTCAGAAGTTAGTGGGCAAAATATCATCATTAAAACTGCTTTAAACTAAAATTTGACCAGGTGGTGACGAGAGATAAAACATTAAGGGATCCACCCGAGTTATTACAGTTAATCCTGAGGGGGAGGTGATGGGGTGTACCAAAATGACGGCCAGCCATCCATCCTCATGGTGGCACAAGAGGTAAAGTCAAAATATTGCTAAAGTCAGTAGGATTAATCTGGGAACCATCAATGTCTGTAGATGTTGATGTATTTCACAAAATAAGTGTAATATTTAACCTGCTAGTGGCGCTAGATTAGATGTCAGGGGATCACCAAAGAGGCTTCATCATGAATGTCTGCACAAAACTTCATCCAACAGTTGTTGAGATATATCAATCTGGACAAAAGTGTTGGACTTGACCGACCAATAGGCATCGGCATAGAGCTATATCTCTAGCATGACTTAAAATAAGATTGAGCTTGTAAAGAAAAGTCGATAAAAAAAGAAATCAAGTTTTGCTGTTCTGTCAATAAAAAGACAATGCACCGCCATGTAAAGACATTTGTCCCAGCTGGGTGGCTGGCCCACAAAGCTTGTCCGTGCCTCCAGCCTGACAGTTTTGCTCTAATGGCATGGGGTGCTCAATGATTCGAAGACAGCACAGTGGAATCCCAATGAGTGTAATGATTATCTCTGTGGCCACCTGAGCCATTTACCCTGCTGGACTCTGGTGGATCTCCTGCACCATTCATGCTGTTTGACAAGCTATCTGAACAGAGAGGGGAACATTTGTCTTTGCCCTCAAAGGGAAAATATGTATCATCCAGATGAGGCGTGCGTGCGTGCGTACGTGCGTGCGTGCGGTGTAGACTACAATGCACTTTATCTCAGTGTCAACTCCAGCCTTGTTGCTACGTCATACATTTCCTATGGATTCTTTCACTCTAAGTACCACTCTCTCTGTTTAACACTTCTGATATTTGACCAGTACAATTGCTGCGTTGGATGCTAACTAAAAAGCTAATTAGGCCAGTGATTTCTGGTTAAAGAGGAGGAATGTTTCTATTACAGTAACAGGGTCCCCACCCAGACCCTGACACTGCTGTCTCTGACCACAGATTGATTCCTACTACCAACATTTCACAGGAAAATACTTTCTTTTCCTCGACAATCTGTTGGATTAGTTGTTTTTTTCGCCTGCACATAGAAATGTGAGATTGTGCTCTTCAGCTATTTAGTAATAATTCAGAGAGAAAATGTTTGCTAGATCCAGAGAAATTTGTGGAGGATTATGTTCCACCATAGCAGTCAATTTTGAATCTGCAGGGATAGTGTACACAGTGTACAGTAGTGTGTGTCCAGGTAAAGGATACCGAGGTGCATGAGGACTAATGCCGAGTTCAGACAATACAATATTTTTGGCTGTTACAATGGTCACTGTCAGATTAGGCAATTTTTAAAGAGTCATAAAATCTTGCCTCGACTAGGCTGAGAGACATGACAGACTAAGCTTTGGTCCACGACCAGTCAAAGTTTACTGTCTTTCACAACACGTGTGATGTCATCTGGAAGGAGAGCAAAGATCGACTGACCTTTCCTGTGGTTCACAGTTTCACCTGCAACACCAACAACAGCTTTATCTTTCACGTCCTTGCTCTTTCGCTTCGTTTACAGTTGAAGAGCACTCTGTGCTCCTATCGGTCAAAGTAAAGGTCGGGGAGGAACAGGACATGGAAGGCATAAAAAAAATCTAACATGCTAGTCTTTCTGTGGCGACGTCTTGAGGCATCTCATCGGTTTGACACACGACGGAGGATAAAACGATTGATGCAGCCAACGCCCATCCTCGTTCCCGTTCAGCCAACACACTGGCTGGATCAGGCTATAATCGAGCTGATATCGTGTTGTCTGAACCAGGCAATGGACGTGCATAAGATGATGTGTGCCATCTTTACTCACTCAAAGCATGAGTGAAATTGCAATACAGCATTTTCACACCAATCTTCTGACTTTTGTAAAGGACTCTTATTCAAATCTTTTTTCCCTTAAGGTTTTACACTTTCTTTTTTTGTATGGTGAATGTTCCCCCTGCTTCCTCTGCCTTTTTTTTGAGTGCGTGTGCAGCGTGAACAAATTAAGACCT
This sequence comes from Bovichtus diacanthus, assembly GCA_943590825.1. Classification (NCBI taxonomy): domain Eukaryota; kingdom Metazoa; phylum Chordata; class Actinopteri; order Perciformes; family Bovichtidae; genus Bovichtus; species Bovichtus diacanthus. Next base: position 3,620,984 of record CALSBV010010309.1, read on the forward strand.
AGCTTATTAAACAAGTGAGCCAGTTACAACAGACTGGCCTTGCATGCATGGGTGACTGTCAGAGCCCTCTCCCCTCCACCTCCAGCAAAAGAACTAACATAACAGCGAGGGTGTGCGCTTCACTGTCCCTTATGCTATGTCCATTCTCGGAGAGTGGCCTAATTTAACACTAATGTGTTTGAGGGTGCTGTAAGGGTGATTTAACATGATGTTTATGTACTGAGCAGTGTGTGCTTGCTTCCTGTATTTTTGTTTCATTAGGAAGAGAGGGGTAATGATGGCAAATTTTGAGGCTATTTCAAAAGTGTTCCTTCACGCAAGGGAAAGTAGTTTTTGTTTGTCTTGATTGTGTTTGAATCTTGACAAATGTAGAAGACTAGTTTTTGTCTTTCCTAAGTTGCTGATTGCCCTTGATGTCCTCTATTTATGGTAGGTTTGTCTGTTTGTGTGGAAAGAAGACGCCTGATGGAAATCGTTTTATCTTGGAACAGCAGGCTCAGAGGATGTAGCTGTAGTTGCAGTGTTTTGTTTGTTCTGAGTACTGGATGTTTTCATGTAGTAACTGTTGGTGCTGTTAGGGTCTATATTTTGTCTCATTGAGTATTCATATATTCTTATTCTCCCTGCCATGTGTATGTCCCACTGGTTGTGTGTATGTATATGAAAGTGTGAACGTGCACACTGTTAAATCGCAGTGGAATTAAACGCCATGATCAAGAAAAGCAGTTCAGTTAGGTGAGCTTTTTGCTGGGGGTTTGAAGAACAACCAAGTTGGCTACAGCTAAACATAATTTAAAGCATATGCTGTTATCACAGAAAAGGCACCATTGTATATCATGTGGTTTTTAGTTGGAATAAGTTGGAACAATTGGCCTTTAAGGTTGAGTACAGAACGCAATATTGACTTTTACCAAATTAGATCTGTACTAGTGAAACGTAATCCTTTAGCATTACGTAAAACTGCACTATTGCATTTGATTTAAACCCTCCAAATACAGATATTGCTAGAATATATTTTAGAAATAAATTCAGGAGATTAAACAAACTGCATCAAACTCAACACTTTGCACATAAAAGTATGAAAACATGAACATCTACAACAGCTTTGGACATCTCAGAAATTAGATTTTTTTTTACAGAAAGGTGTGTGTAACCCCATTAATTAAGCACACTATTCCTCCATCACAGCTATTCTAGGTTTTATTGTTCCATTAACTGGTGATTAAGACCTCTGTGTACAAAATGCACTTCCCCCCAGCATCTCGGTAGCATCCGTTGTAAAAGTGAGCGTTAAGTTCCCAGCTACATCATGACTTCTCGCTCTATATCTTCAAATTTGATTGTTGTTGATAAGTCCTTCCAACAGAAGCGGCACGTCTTTGGGGCACCATACAGCAGTGGGCATAGTGTGAACACATTAACAATGACGCTGTTTTAATCTGTTTTAATCTGTAGCTGCTCTCCAAAAACACATGGGTTATTTCTCAAAACTGCAGTATTTAGCCTGAGTAGTAAGACTTTATCTGCGAAAAATATCAAATATAAGATTTGTGAAAGCGTTCTGACTCCCTTGAGCTGGATAACAACTTTGGGTAGTGTAGGTAAGCACTTTCTTTTGTCAGTCGAGCGTGGGTTGATTCGGTGGAGTGTTTCTGTCTAATTTGAAAAGGAGCAAGGGGCTAAGGAGGAGAATTAGTGTGGGAGGAGAAGAACAAGCTCTCAGGTCTGCCCTGAGCTCTCCTGGTAGTTGGGACCAGCAGTGTGAGGATGTATGGGCATCTTCCAGCTCTGACACAGTGGCCTCGAACGACATGGTATGTTCTGCCCACCAAAAAAGACTGGGGCACCTGCTATTAAAAAGTAAAATAAAATTCATATTTACACCTACTCAAGCAAATTATGCACTACAGTGAACAGTGGTTGCTCTTAATTTGGTTGAGCATGTGCTCAATGTGGCAGAAAATGAAAAGATGTCTAGGTTACATATAACTGTTGTTTCAACGGCATTTCAATGTGAGAAAACTATGTATTGAGACGTTGTTATTTCAATGACAAACACATTTTTCCTGGTTTCAACCTACACACCTGCAAATCTGCAAATTTACAAATCAATGCCTACTAGGAATATATTTTGTATTCTCAATGCAACAACCTCATGTATGAGGGATGTAACAATAACAGAAATTTAGTAGTCTATACCAATACCTGTAAAATACCACGATTCTTGATACCAATTTGATACCACGTCAAAAAACAAAACTATAAATCCCATGTACTTCAACATATACTACTTTTATTAGGTTAAACAGGTCATAATTCACTTTAATATAATTTTTATATTGCTGTGAAAACGGTTCCTTCAAACAACTGTAATTATTCAAGTTTGTCACCAAAAACTACATTTTACAAGACTACGTTTGAACACATCATGATAACTTTATAATTGACCTTTGCCCAACAGTTAATTTTACTTAATACCACTTAAACGCACCATAATTCAACCCTATGGAACCTTTGTTCAACAGCTAATATCAACTAGCTCTCCTCCGTTAATTTACTGCGTCCCAAACACATTTTTTATCGTCAACAGGATCGGTCATACTGTCCGAATTCGTGACCGTTACTGCTGTAACTTTATAACCAGAAGATTAGACTGACTCATTCGGACGTGACATCACCGTTATTTGTTTACTTCAGGACAAGAAATGTCAAACACCCCACCCAGCGCCACACTTCACATCTTTCTCTCTGCCTCTTCTGCACAAGGCCAATCTTCAGTCACATCAGCTCTTTAGCCTGTGGTGTGTGTGACGCAGGGAGCTGCTCTCATCACTGTTGAGGAAGGAAAATATGATGTGAGCGAACTCTGAATGTGCACAACATAAGGCTGTGTGTCTGACATGTGTATGACTCAGATATTTTATCAGTGGCAGAGACCTTGCCAGCCTAGATTTAGAAATGCTTGTTTGGATTTTAGTCGGGCTGTATATTAAAATGGTTCATACTAATGCAACATGATGCAGAACACAATTTTGATGAAAAACTGAGCATCGATTCTTCTATTTAACAATATAAGAACAAAAAAATCAGCTGCTGGGTTCTAAAAACACCCATATGTTGATAAAAATCCACAGTGGACAAACTGTAAAGCATAATAATAAACATTTGACATGTGTTTTTATTGAATTAAAAGTTGTTTTTATTAACAAGTATTGTTAATTTTTTGTTTTATTGTTAGTATATGTTATTTTCTATACCCAGTCTTTCAGACACATTCATGTCTAAATGCCATTGTCTGTCGTGCTTGTCATGTTGTTACAGCGAGTGCCACTCCAGACTCCTGCCATAATACAAGCAATTGCCTTTTGACCTTTTTTATTGTTGCCATATTCCATTATGTGAAAGGCCCATTAGCTGACTGGGGTCATGCAACCCCAGATGAAGCCCTAAGCCTCCATACTGAAGATGAAATGTAAGCGGAACCCATAGAGACATATTGGAGTATGCTCTGCCTGGGAAGCTGTGACCGATTTCCCCAGAAATTCTTTCTCCTCTTGTATGAAAGATAATCACTGGTTCAAGTATTTGTAGGGGGTATATATAGAAAGCGTTCATATAATAAAACCGGCAAAACAGCTTTCTAAAATACATTCAGGCTCTACTAGGAATGTCAGCAGGCTCACAGAGTCTCATGATGTACCTCGATTTTTGATTCTGACACGTTCTCGGGCTGTAATAACTATGAAAATGGTTTGAGTGACGTACTCCTTATTTAATCCTGTGTGCGTGTGCATGAACTAAAACCAGAATAATCCGCCAGAAAATGCTTAGCTGCAGGGCTGTAGTTTGACAGTATGGAGGAGTTGAGCATCCATGAGGCACAGATGTTTTTTGGGATGTAGGTGGGACATAGAAAAGTGTCTTAAATAAAGGCTCAGTCTTTTATCTCCTACTATTGTTTGATTTACTCTGCTGGTGTGTCAAATGACACATATGATGACAATGTACCCCAAGAAGAGTAGCTGTTGCCAAGGCAACAACAAATGGTGATTCAAATGAACAATAAACAATACACATACTCCCTAAAAACTGACTATCCGGGATAAGATGCAATTCCTTTCCGACATTGCTTGGACTAAAACCATGAGTAAATGTCTATTATTTCAGCCAAAATAATGATATCATCTTATCCACTTCGATTTGTCACTGTTTGTTTCTGATCATCCCTCCACAATGATGGCCCAGTCAGAACAGCAGGTGCCATCCTCCATTGACTGGCATGTTAATCAGGTGGGATTAGTCCTCAATTGAGTACAAATGTGATGGAAAATGGTTTGAATTACATGCTAAGCCCCCTCTGACTGTAATCCTCCGCCCTTCGCTTGGAAGGGTCATCCACGGGATAAAGTTTGTGTGTTTTTGTCCACGTGCCAGCATGTGCCTTAGTGCGAGCCCCACACTCTCACCACACATGAGCCAAATCCTAGTTGCGAACACATCCACTGTCTAAGTTTTTGCCGTGGGAGTGACTTCATCTGCTTTTTCAGGCTTTTCTGGACAGACACATTAGTTAACTAAAAGGGCACTCGGAGAGTGCAGACCACTGCCAATGCCGTAAGTGAAAAATAATGTCTATATCAACCCTGTAATGCAAATTCCGCTCCACCAATTTAATGAGTTCTTCCTTGACCCATGCTACACCCTCCACCAAGTTTCATGATAATCACGATTGTAGTTTTTCCGTAACCCTGCTGACAAACCAACAAACTGAACCGAAAACATCACCATAAGAGCAGTAACGGAACTCGTGTGTTTAGGGATGGAGGGAGTTAGAAAAGAAGGAAAAAAATGGGTACAGGGAGGGTCTGTCGGGCTCAAGGCATCCCCTCTGTGTTTTTTGAGTGACATGTAATCAACGTGTTTGTCCTCTGAGCCACAGACGGCCTGGATGAAGATAGTCTTGCCAGCAAAGCACTACATCGGTATTTCAAGGACAGTTTACCCCCACACCCGTCACACACTAAACTGGCTTTGGGACTGTTGTTTTTACCCTTTTTCTGTCACTCAGTTCTCCTTTTAACCCTCTCGACACAGCAATGTTTAAAAATCCCTCTGACGCCCCCCCCCCTTGTTACTTATTGCCAGTCCGACAGGTGGTTGAGGTTTCATTATCATCAGGATTAACAGATGGTAAATAATCTGCAGAGGGAGGACTAAAATCCCTTCAGTGGATGAGGGAAAGGTGAAATGTTTTTGTGCCTGGTAAAAACAAAACAAAATGCCTAGCAAAGTGAAGGAGTGTTACTTTAACAACTGTTACTGGGGTACCTTTTGAGCAAAGCACAGAATCTTAGCTTCTCAAATGAAGCAATAACTGATAGCAGAAGACTGTGATTGTGCTCGTCTTTCGGATCAGTTTACCCAAACTTCACAAAGCAGAGCTTCAAATGCTGGAGTCGGAATTCAGCAGACCGAGTTAATTTATCAGTGACAAATGCATATTAGGGAACCTGAAAATGTTAATAGTACAGCTGAAAAAAACAAGATGGCCACGGCCAAAATGCCAAACTCGAGGCTTTAATGCCGTAGTCCACAAACCAAGGGGTGACGTCACAGTGTCTACTTGTTGTATACAGTCTATGCTGGGAAAGCTGCTCTGTAGATTTTGCCTTTTTGAATTTAAGTAGAATTTTAAAGTTTAGAGGCATGTGGGCTCTACAGGTTTTTGTGATTTTTGGGTGAACTATCTCTTTAATAATAATCTGTAACTACAGATATGAAGCAGGGAGTTGCTGGAAAAGAGCAACTATACACAGTTGAGTTGATGTGATTTATTACCACAGGTCAAGATACTGATTTCTTGTGTGTGTGTGTGTGTGTGTGTGTGTGTGTGAGCACAAAGAGAAACACACACAGAGATGCTTCATGAATAGAGAGTAGGGTCATTTGAAATAAGTGCTGTCCATTCGACAAGCAAAGTGACTGTCCTCTGTGGAGGAGAGGGGTAATTCTCTTTCACGCATCATTAACCCTCCTCATCTCCCCGTGTGTTTGTGTGTGTGTGTTCAGCATCTGCCACAGCCAATCAGAGGTGCTCATCAGTCCTGGATCGCTCCAACTCCACATCACTGCGATGGCATCTCTTTTCTGTCTCATCCCTTGTTTCGGGACCAGCCCTCTTTTCTTTCTTTTTTTTTCTCCCTTTATGTCGTTCTGTCTTCTTTCCTCTTGCCATCTCAGTCTATCAGTGATAAAGAGACACCATCAGAGTCACTCTCGTTTTTGGCTGATAAACCATCTGGTGATGGAAAAGTGATTTAATTTCTCTCCTCTCATTCACTCATCCTTTTGCTTCTGTTATCATTTGTTGTTTAAAATAGGTTGTAATGGCCGCCATTCTCCTACACCTTGGATAATAACTGAATGAGTTCATGATAATGGAATAATTGGTAAAAAACAAAATATGGCATGCTCCCTGCCTATGGACACGTTGTGTGTGAGCCAGGTAGTTATGAATAACATCTTTTCACTTCAATTTGGCTGTAGAGGTGCTGAGTATATTTTTCCACTGGTGTCCCATGTATCATCATAATCATTTTAGTGATTACTTTGACAGCACCAGCCATCATAATCATGACTTTGCTAGTTGTGTATCAATAGTCACACACCATAACCTTTCCCTGTCCTTTCTCTGTGATATATTCTATGGGTAACTACTGATGAATATGAATACTGACATTTTTCAAATTAGATGTGCTAATAAATAGAGTGAAGCTGTGAGTCAGCTGAGGGAAACTAGTCAGAAGTGTATGTAGTCATATTTTTACAGAATAATGAGTGTTTGGGACATAATGAGCATATGGATGGACAGCAGCTGAGTGGATTATTCTGAAGGGGCAATTTAGGATGAATTTAGGATGTTTCCATGGATGCATTAATATTTGTTTCCAGGAGAGTCTCTTTGGGGAACTAACATCCTGTGCTAAACATAATAATACACAACAAGTTTTTTTGTTTTTATGCAAAGTATAAAATATGCAAATGCCCTAGAAATATCAGCACATTTCCTTTGTTAAATGTTATTTTGGTAAATTGTTACAATGAACAAAGACATAGCATATCAAAATACCCCCCCAAATATGGTACATTTGTTACATCATTCAAAATCGTTTGGTATTAATAAAGGTAGAAATATATATATATATATATATATAAAATAATAATAATTAAATAAAAAGAATAATGTCCACAAATAAAGAACAACAATTTTCTAAAGACAACCAATGTTGAATCCATCAGTTAAGTAATAAATCAAACGGATATCAAGTTGAATCAAAAGTCAATCAATTGTGATCCAAAATCAATTCACATTTGTCGTCACTCAAGCCACATTTGTTAAAAATAAATTCAGTACGTTTGTTGGCCAGAAACAAACGGGATGTGTGCCAGAAACGTACAAACTGCAAGATCCCCGTCTCAGTTTAATGTAGAAATTGTTGAGACCCTTTCAGTTTATAAGAAGTCAGTGGCAGAAATGTGTTGTTTTTGCGAAGCAGCTCAGTGGCACGTTTCACCCCATTTTTCTGTCTCATCTTATCGGTCCTATTTTCGAGCCCATTTAATAGACTGTACAGCAGGCGGAGAAATTGTTGGATCCTTTTTCATTTGGACCAGCAGAGGTGTGGAGGATGCTGAATTTCCAGCACAAACATCTGGAGGGTCAAAAGACTCATGCCAGACTTCATTTTGTTGACTTTTCATCGGCTTTCAAAACTTTCTGCCCACACAAGCTGGCTGATAAGACGTTCTTGTATTTCTCTCAAATCAGAAATTGTGTGGGATGGATGATGTAAAATGTACTAACTAATCTCCCAATAAGGGATTGTGTTAGTTTGAATTTCTCAATCTTTGCTCTCTTCCTCCATAGAGCAGCTCTAACATGTTTGATATTTAATAAAAGGCAAACATAATACAGTATCAGTCCAGCACTAGTTGATAATCCTCTGCCAGGTGGCCTGCAGGGTTTACGCTCCAGGGTTTGCTGCTGTCCCAGGGAGAGAGATTGAGCTTCACTCTCTTATCTTTCCGTTTGCCAGAATGTTGTTTTTTTTTTGTTATTTTTTTCCTGTCTGTCTGTTTCTCTGTGTGACCATCAGGGCATCAAGCGTGTGAAGTCAGGGTTGGATCAAACAAATTGAATTATTTTCCAGCAAAACCACATAAAATCTATCAAAACCTCCTGGTCAGCCTGAGTGACTATCTCCCTGTACGAGCCCCAGAATTTAATCCGAGTTTAGCTGGTGGCTGCTGTTGATTTTTAAGTTGCACTCGTCGTTGATTCAAGCCAAAGTTAACTTTCAGAGAGACTGTACGACCGTATATCACACAGCACCTAAGTATAGTGCTGCTGTGACACTCGGTGACATTCTCACTTGTCACCACTGTATTCACTGATCCATCACACTATTCTAAGATCGTATCCTGTATAATGGCCCGAGTGGAACAACAACAGCTTATCATTGTGTCACACTGACCCACTGACGTGTGAAACTTCTGGTAACCAGCCAGGTTTTAAAGGCTACATTGAATATGTACTCCATTACAAATGACTGTTCCTGTCTCATTCTGCTGCACTGTTTAGGATTACTCAAATTATTCTGGTCTTGTGTTCTGTTGCACATACTTTGATATTGGCACCTCATTGTTTCAGTATTATTAATAAATCATTAATAATGATTAGTGCATTATTTTGAGTTTATTTTTGATTAATAAAATTAATAATTCTCTTCACTTTCTGGATTTTACTTAATCTTCTAAACTGTCAATGAGCAGCCCAACTAACCACCTTCAATAATGTAACAAACTTAGTTATGTTTACACCAAACCATGATCTTTTACTAAACTTGTTGCTATGACAATCAGTGTTCTCTTAAGTCATGAAACGTAAAGGGAAATTGAGGTCACTTGTAACCTGGGTCTTCTCATTCTGACCATGGTCATGCACTTTGCACTTGCCACCTCTGTTGTAGAGATGCAGAAGACGTGAAGTGGCTAATGGTTAGCGGCAGCAATAACAACCAGTACAAAGCAATCGAAGCCTTTCAGGACATATTTGTAATTGACGACTCAATTGAAATGGAATCGTACTACAAATAAAACAATAAGTAATGCATTTCTTTTTTTAAATTACTGCAGATGAAGAAGTAATTCAGAATATTTAAGTGTTGAACCATTGTCCACACCTTGCTTCTCTCTAAAGCCTCTTGTGTACAGTAGGTCCTGTCTATTGGTCCTCACTGTACACGTGCTCATCACCACCTCCTGGGCTTTTCTCAGCCACTGCAAGTTGATCCTGTGCTTCTAAACAGCTGTTAGAAGTACGTTTTATTCCTCTGCCGTGTGATCGATGAGCACCAGTCGGCTCCGCTAGAGAAGATGAAGAGCGATGAGTAGGCCCCTCGATCGTATTTTTTGTCCCAAAAATACATGAGGAAACCGTTTCATAACCAATTGCTGTACCCTCATACACGCATGCACATTCTGTTTAGTGCCCAGTGCTCATTAATTGATATGGTGATAAAACTATTTTCCTACAGGAGTCATTCCAGCAGTTATGGCTGTTGTGGAGGCAACAGCACAGTGTTTTGTTATTAATAGCCCAGTAATTGTAAGTGGCAACCTGATTGATTCCTCTCACTTCCTGTGAGAGCAATTGACGAGGCACAGACATTATCACACATCACACACTATCATGCAAATGTGTGCTTTCACACACGCTTGTTTCATACACACACACACACACACACACACACACACACACCCACACACACACAAACTCTCTCCCACAGTGTTAAAAGTGTCTGCTACATAATTAGCCTAGTTTAACAGTGTTAATGTGTTCCTCTGGGTCTTTTTACGTGCTGATAGAGAACAGGGCGAAGATGTGCCGGCAATTGCAAAGAAGGAGAGTGGAGGGTGTCTGTGCTGGTGTGTGTAGGTGTGTGTCGTTATGTACAGGTACAGCTGGTACTTTTAGCACTACATCATTTCATTACACACCGACATGCTGCGGAGCCTACGCCGACCTCAGTCTCAGCAGGTCCCTTGACCTTCTCACATTAGACAGAAAATTGGCAACATGCTCAAAGGCACAAACAGGCGCCGATAAGGTGTTTAGTGTGTAAAGTGAAGTGAAGAGCGTGACGTTTAGCTGTCCTGAGAGGGATCCGGTCACAGTGCAAAGGGGAATGTAAGTTTGCGTGTTTGTACTTTATTGGCCTACAGAGTTCTAAGGTCAGGTTTTTTTTAAAAGTTCTCACCAGAAGGAATTGAACAAAGTGTCTGGTGTGTTTACTTCCGTAAAACTTCACTTCACAGAGCCCCAATTAGACATGGAGTCCCTTTTACTCGTTTACTACAGACCGTTGGATTCTCCACAATTCAATTATTCAGTTAATTTTACGGAAACCATGAGCACCAAAATGATATTCATTCGGGTTTACCTGCATGGTAACCGAGAGTAGAAAAAAAGTGTTGACAGTCTGGATATGTGTCCATTCCTCCATTTTATTTGTATTCCTTCAGTCCGTAAAGGTCCACTGATCTTCATAGAAATAATCCGAGTGGTGGATGTTGTCATGTGAAGCCCATCGCTCACTGTCTGCTAACTTTGTTCGTCGAACAAAGACCTCACTCTAACTGACATATACAATGTTGTCTCTTCTTCCTGCACTGTTTTGTTAGGTTTTCTTGTTTTTGTTACAAAATAGAAGTGCTCCCCCCTTTCTCTGTTTAGTTTTCACCCCTTTTACTTTTTGGTATAACAAATAGGCTCGTCGCTGCCGGGCCGGTGTGTTAGTAGGATAGTAAGAGGTGTCGTGTCTGTATACCAGGTGCTGCAAGTCCTTGGGTGCCGGAAAACGAGCATCATTACAGTAACTGTCTCGGACCATGTTGTTCAATAACCTAATTTCTATACAATTAATATTCGTATTAATGGTTCGAATAAACAATTTGATGGTATTTACCATCTTTGCTGAGCAAGAGTTTTGTGGGAGATGAAGGCCATATGCATCGAAGTCTGTCTTTGTTGCTGCACTTTATCAATCATGGCACAATCTCAGTGTCCACCAGACTCTCCATTTTTCTCTGCACTAAAAGGTTGCATGAGATCCAGATGCCACAAATTATAGATGTTTATAGAAAGCTGATTTATTACTGTAAATGTGTCTATTCATTTCTCTGTTCTGTTATTCCTGCTCACTTGAGCTTGTCTGCTCTGGCCGTGTTTATGGCCCTTTTTTCTTTTTTGGAAAGCATCCAAACACAGAATGAGCCTGTAGTCATTCTGTCAGAGCGTCAGAGGTTTAACAAAGCAGATACACTTCCTCATCAAAGATTTGGCATGGATTGTACGCAGATTACAGGAGCGTGCCCGCCCTCCACTCTCACTCCCTGCTCTTCATCTCTGACGTTACTTTTCTCTGCAGGGGCAGCCAAGTGCAGCCTCGCTCTAATTCTGCACATCAGGAGCACAGGCTCAATCACACTCTCATACGACCTTAGACCTGATTATAATCTCTTTCATACATATGTAGTAGATCCACAGGGTAGCATATGCACATCCTGCTCATGATGGCACACAAATAAAATAACTGGTCATTTAAATCCTTCCATAAAATGCTCATACTTTTACTAAATACATCAGCTGTTTTGAACAATGACTGTGTTCTGTAAAATGGAAATATGAAATAAAAAAATAAAGTCATTTTAGGTAACTTTGAGTATATCATTGCTAATGGTATTTCTTTGGATCAAAGGGATTGAATCCTCAAAGCCCTCTCCAGCCCACAGATTCACACTTGAACTGTAATGTATCCCGATGCTAAGGATTTGTTGACAAATAGGTGTGGATTAGGTATACCTAGATTGGATCAAATTAGATTATTGGATTAAATGAAATCAGAGATGAGGACGTAGTAAAGCCAAAGCGCTGTACAGGCTAACATTATTATGCGACTGCGTAACAGCAGGGAAGTGCCTGTGGTCTGAGGGCCTTTGTGCGTCTTTGTGGTGGGTGGGATGTATGGTGATATGCTGTGTGTGCTGTGGGAGCTCTATAGCAGTGGCCAGTGTTAATGGGTTTATAGGTCCAATTGAAATGAACTCAGCAGGGACTGTTTGCGTCACTACCTTTTATTCACCACGTCAGTCTTTTTGCAGCATTGTTCTCATTTCACCTTATTTTCTCCCCCCCTGGTTACATTGCAAAAAGGCAATTCAAGAAACTCACAATGTCTTATTTTAACACGATTAAATCTTATTTTAGGTTAATAATTGTTTCAAGCACTATTTCCATTTCATTATTAAAAGTCTTTCAAGGTGAAAGTATGCCAGACGGTAATAATTCAGCATTTATTTTCTTTTGATGTTCTTGGCACAGGCACAGTCTTCGTTTAAAAAATTAGATATCAAAGTAAGATTATACTGAGTATAATAGTATTCCATTGCAAATCTAGCTGACTTTTGAAGCAGATCTTAAAACAGGGAGAGTGAACAAGCCCTATTTTAAGAGCACACAGGCCCATTGTTTTGGTTTTCTGGCCTGCAATTCTGCTGTCTTCCACCCAGTTTGTGGCTACAGACAGTTGTTTTCAGTGAAAATGCTCCAATAACTTACTGTAAAATACAATGTATGTATATAGCTATACACAGTGGAGCATTTAGCAGCTAAATGGGCAGATATTGCAGCAGGTGCTGGGATCTTAAAGGAGCTTGAATACTGGACTTACTGTACATTCATATGTTTGCCATATCAACTCTTTCAGCTGATAATATGTAAATGTTGTGTTTTGTCCACTACTAATTAGTTTCCAAAGAAAAGAGAAAAGCAGTTTACATTATTTTTTTGCTTAATCCAAATTGTTCAATGTTTTCAAAATATTAACAGTTGCTCTAGATTACACAATATATGTTTTACAGTGAACATACAGCATAATGTCAAGCCCATTTTTATTTACCATTCTTCTTAAGCTACTTTCAGTCACTGTACTCATCTTCCCAGCGTCTGTATTTGTATATCGCCTCCCCAATAATAATAATTCATGTTTCTTGTGTGTCACTGTGGCAACATAAATTATGAATACTCTCAGTTCTGGGCAAGTAATCCTTACTTTTGTCGAAGCTGGCTCTGGGAGTGTGACGGGGACTGATGGATGCCGAGACAGCTTATTGGCAAGGACAGCTTGCATGCCAGCATCAACACCATAGTTGATCCCCGGATAATAGTTGGATACTTACTCTTAGATACCACAACACACACAGACACACAGACAGACAGACATGTGCAGCTGAATTACACTCGCTTACCCACATGCTGAAACAGAATTTCAGCTGCAGCAACTATTTATCTCCCTTTATTGGGAAAGGCCTGCCTTTGGTCTTCCCTCTGAGACAACTCTCTGCAGCACTGATGGCGTGTGTGTGTCAGCTCATCTGTGTGAATGTGCATATGTTTAGTTTTATTTAGTGGGGCTCATTTTGAAGTCACAGCTCCTCTATGTTAAAGCAGCAATTTCACTGCCTTTCCTGCAAAAATACCACATTTGATGCCAGATGCTTTGAGTCGAAGTTGCTCAGCTGTTTGTGTGCTTGTTGCATAACTACCCCCCTCCACTAAATTACATTTGTTTACAATGGGACAGGCAATTTGTCAGTGTGTCAAACTGCATGTGAGGTAAACCGACTCAGCTCTCTGTGTCTAATGAATTTTCTCCTACAGAACTAATGTCATTAAGGACAGGTAGGGATGAGACTAATGCAATCAAATCCTGGCAGTAATTACAACTGTCCCCAGCAGGGGCACAAATACGCCACAAAGATGAAAAGAAGCAGCTCATTGGGAGTGCTTGTAAGAAATACTGCGCCTCCTCCCTTGAAAGTGTCATCATGTAGATTCAGTGAGTGGAAAATATGGATTGGATCTGGCCGCGCAAAATCTTGTGGAAGTTTTATACCTTTTTAATTAGACAGGACATATGGAGAAAACTGAGTGTCGCTGTGCAACATCTTACTCTCCCATTCTGAAAGTGTGTGTTCAGTGTGTTTGCAACATGTCAAGCACTTTATTTATATTATTATTACATTGTAATATATATATATATATATATATATATATATATATATATAAAATATATATATATTATAATACATAAAAATGTTTACAATAAGTATTATCAACACAAAAAAAAAAAACGTTTTATTCTTTCTGTGCGGCGCGGTACTAAATGATCCACGGCCTGGTACTGGCGCGGTGGTTGGGGACCCCTGCTGTTGATAATTATTTCATCAGTTTAATGCTGACATTTTGTTTGAATAGCCCCCTGTTTTAATTGTATTCAAATGTCATTTTATAATGTGTTTCTGCTCCTAATGTTTTTGTAAAGCACTTTGAACAGCCTTGTCGTTAAAATGTGCTATTGCTATATAAATGAACTTGCCTTGCCTCTGCAGTTGCAACTCAATGTGTTATTACATTATTACACACAGTTTTTAAGTGTTTTTGGACTTCGATTTATGCTTTCTTCACTTCGATGATTAGTGAAAATATGACGGAACAATCAATGCAAAGGGTTAGTTAACGTGGCATTTCAGAGATGAATAGCACAACGATAACATCATTTTCAATCTACGCAAATAGCAGACACCTCTCTCACCACATCTGTTCAGAGTCACCTTCATTGTTAGCAGTGATGATATTATACCTATTATATAATACATCTGAATTAACTGTGTTTCCTATCACGGGGATATAGAGTTTATACAGTTTTTCTTAAATATAGGATTAAAATGATAGTGAAAAATATATTCCTATGGAGGATTCAGAAGGCTATTTTGTTAACGTAAACAACAGTTTTTCACCAAAATGTTCAGTCCCAACCAGCATATTTCAAGCAATACTTTGAAGATAAATGTAACATCTTAAGCCTTTAAGGTAAGGCTGTCACCAGAGTGAGCACTATAAAAGCGTCACGATGGCAGTTATAAACCTACAGGGACAGTGATTTAAAGCAAAGCACCGACTTGTGAGGTGAGGTGATGTGATGTGCTGCTGGAAAAGACGAACATGACTGTTTTAAAGTCATGACAGCAGGGCTTCCTCACTTTCTCCCCCAGCTGAGGTATCTCACTCTGTTTTCTTGTCTGTAGCGGTTGTTTAAAACACCATGGATTCCTCAGTTATACGTGTTTTATAAGAAGCGGTGTGCGGGAATGTCTGCTGCTCCAGGCTGTTTCTGGCTGCAGGCGCCAGCTGATTCACTGTGGTGTACTTTTTATTCAAAGAGTTGGAAACATCTGCTCACTTTAAAAGATATTAGTGGGATAACATGTTTACATAAAGGGAAGAGGGTGTGCGGGAGTTTTTGTCTTTCTGTAATGATATTGTGTGATGCGTGTGAAGGAATGTGCAAGTAGAAAAAGGAAGTTCCTTAATAAGAAACTATTTTCAGTGCGAGTGTCTAACTTCCATCCGTCTTCCTCCTCTCTTCTGTTTCTTCCTCATCTCCATCAGCCGTGCTACCCAAGCTAGAGCTGACTCTCTGTTGTCTGCAGAGTTCATGCAATACCTGTTTGTCACACAAGCTGTGTGGGAAAATGACAGGGTTTTCAGTGGAGTGTAGGAGCTTGTATTGGCTCTGCACATAACTATTGGAGTGTATTAAACAATAATTGCATTGGTGTTCAGAGAAGGAGTTGAGTTGATAGAGGCACATCATTCTTACTTAGCCTATTTTTATCATCTTTTTAAATATATGCAGGATTAGAGTCTCTTATCTAAAAGCAAAAATGCATCTACTCTCCCTGCAAAAATCTATATCCTGTCAGCTCTGAATTAATCCCATTCCCCAGACATCTGACGGAACACACAACACGGTCTGTACCTTGAGACTGATACTGCTGGCTGTGGATTTATGGTTAAAATGAAACTAGCGTAAAGACTTCTCTCTGGGACCGCGGACCGACATTTTCAGGCATCATTTCGAGTCGGTGTGAGTGAAGGGGAAGCCAGGGCTGGTCAGTTGGCTACAAATAATTCTGAGTGATTCTCTGAGCCACGCATGCTTAAGCCAGCGGTGGCAAATGTCCTTGATGCGTCTTCTGAATCTTGTCATCGGAATGTCTCGGCATACGGCAAGCACCCGCTGCTTTTTTTGTAACACTTTAGCCAACGGATGCCGGGATAATGACGACCACTCCCTTCAGAAATTAATTGGATTCATTCCTTGCTGGACACAAATACATTTCTCAACACGTCTTCCAAATGTTGCTGACCATACCTCGTAACTGTCACGAGACTGTGAGTTCAGATGTTACAGATCATGTCAGATTTTTGCCGAAATGGGCAGAAACTGACTCGGTTAACTGGCACAAAGTACACACAAATATGTCGTACATAGTAAGCCTTTGGACAAATTTCCATGTCTCTTCATCAGTGTGTGCAGCTGTTGGTGTGCAGTGTGTGTGTGTATATGCATGTTGTGACTGTGGCTGGGCCTGGGTTTGTCCATGTCTAAGTATATCCAGTGTTGTATGGAACCTCTCCCAGTGTCTGTGGTTACTCCGATTGGGCAGTTCCCCAGTTGAGTTTGTGGCAAAATGTGAACAAGGCGAATAAAGGACTGTTTTTCCTGTATGGGCTAACTTTAGCATGCTTGACGCAGACAGATGATTTCAGTAGTAGTGCAAAAACTGGACCGGTCTGTTTTTTTTGTGGTTGAAAGCTGAACAGGGCCACACCGGATGGAGTCGCCCTGTTCAGTGCAGCCTTTGTGCCTTTTTTTTCAAATTGTGAAACTTGGTGTTTGGCATCCAGGAAGGGAAGCTGAATGAAATATTTAATATAATAATAATAAGACCGTAGAAAGAGACAGGGCACACAACTAGTGCTTTTGAGATGCAGAGCAAAAGGCAACAGTCAAAAGACAAAAAAATTATCCAAAAAATACTTTATTTATCAAATGTTTTGACAAGGACTTTAGACGAAGAAAAATGCCCCTGTTACTGAAATGTTGGATTAAGTATTGTTTTTGCATCTCTACTAATAATGTATATAATAATAAAACCTATAGTAGACTGAAGCAGTTAAAAGATATTAATCCAGTTAATCACTCACAGTTCTGAGGTATGACATATGATTATTAATTAGTTATTAGAGTTCAATAAAAGATCTATCATCTATTGCCAAACAGCAGTATGTGCGCGCTTACATGCACAGGAGCAGATGTTTCTCCTCATCCCGTGATAGACTCATACACCACGTCTATAAGGCTCCGTTCACACCATTGCTCTATCAAGTACCACTTAAAATGTAAATGTTGAGCAGTTTTTAATAGAATTTCAAAGAAGAGATTAAACCACACACCAGAGAAAATATAGCCAGAAGATTGCCCTTTCTATATTTTCCTAATCTTTTTTTGTCTGTAAGTGCACAGGATTCATGCTTATCTGTGTTATCATGCATACATTGCTACAACAAAATGCGGTTTGCAATTCAGTACATGCAGTATATGCAGTATAGTATATAGTTTAGTATTGCATAAGCACTTGTGTATGTGCTTAAACAGAACCACATTCAAAGAGTGAGAAAGAGTCTGTCTCACACAATTTAAGACCATCCGGCACACATTAATAGCTGTTCCCTGGGGGCTGCATGTTGGAGATGTGGAAATATATCAGTCTGAGAACAAGCAAAGAAGCGAGGGATGAAAAATACAGACACACACTGTGTGTGTGTGGGAGAGGGATATATGTAACTGCTTGTTGACTGCATGCTTAGCATGTTAGAGGAAAACAGAATAACCCACAGTCATAGGGGAGGTGAGGAAGCTGTATCTCCCAGCTGGAGTCAGTCGACCTCAGATTGAGTGGACACAGCCTCTGTACTGGAGGTTGCCTTGATGTAGCTAATATTTGACTTCAATGCTTGTCTTCATCTGGTTAAATTATTGCTGCAAAATAGAAGCAACAAATAATATCTCTCAACAGAAGTGAGTGACCTATACATTTAACATCTCAGTTATAGCCATGCCACTCTAGTCCTTTAGTCTGTTAATCCAGTACTTTGTTCAGAGTGAAATATATTGTCAACTTTAGGAGGGATTGCCATGAGATACTGCCAAAAGATACTTCATAGAACGAATGAGCGAGTTACCATCGGCTTCAGCTTCATCAGCTCAAAGAACGACTGAGGCTAACGAAGCTCATTTGATTTAAATAAACTTTCATTTGATGCTTCAAGCCCAACTTTACATTTACAACCACTAATGGGAAAGTTTGTAAGTAAGCGTTGTTATATTTTAGTTTTGAGCATCTAATAAAAGTTTCAATATCTCAAATGAAGACACTCTACTTGTACATTAATATTACACTTGACCCTTATTTTCACTGAATATTTAGTATGTGCTTCGACTGGGTGTAATTCCCCTAACTACAAGTTTATATTAATCTACATAAACTCCAAACAGGGACAAAATGATCATTAAAAGGGTTAACCTTTGCATATATCTTCCATTAAGGCATGTAACAGATGTATGGATCTGTTTTTCTGACATGTAATATTGGTGTCTTGACTCTAGATGTGCAGGTTTGTTAACTTGTTACTAAACAAGCTGCCTTATCTTTATTACAGTTTCTTTAATCCTTCAATCTCGCCTATCTCCTTGTCCGCGCATATTTCCCATTCTTGTGAAAGCGATATCTCAGGATCCCAGGGAATTTCTTTAAATTTTGGACAAGCATCCACTTAGACTTAAGAATTAACCGGTTTTAGATTTTTGCCGTCAAAGGTCAAGGTCAGTGTGAACTCACAAAACACATTTTTTTGGCCATAACTCAAGAATTCATACGCTAATTATGGCAATTTCACACACATACACACACACACACACAATCACCTACAATACAGCCTCTGTGATAGGATCAGTGTGATGCTGTATACGTCTCCCCTCGACAAAACCATTTTTTTTTGCTAGGACACACTGACACACACTCATTCACAAGCAAACACATGCACACAAGTTAACACAGACACTGTGAACGAATGTCCTCCCTGTGTGCTGCCAAAGAACTGCTGCAAACAAAGATTAGAGAAAACGCATCAATTTATGTGCCACTGCTTTTTATTTATTCTCGGGCTGGGGCTTGGGGTGACAGGGGACTGCAAACACTCGTAGCTTTTGACTCAGAAGTCAGCCGCACTGAGGCTGTTACTTCTTTTGTAATAAGCGCAGAACTCATTCCTGTATAATTACACTCATTAGAGCACAGTAGCCTGGACTTGACATAATCAACACTGATACACTGGACACAAAGACATGGAGCTTCAAAGACCTCGGGCCTGTTCTGTAGTTGCAGTAATGACAATACAGCGGTGATGACAGTAATGCTACTTTGATGATTCCAATTATACAAGCGCCTTTGTGTTCTCTTCACGGATATCTCTCTCACTTTTCCATACGTCTCTTTCTGTCTCTGCCATCACTGACCTGATGTAGTGAAGTGCCTCGAGCTCTGGTTGATTGTCAGGAAGACTTTGATCTATACCCGCCTGATACATGTCGGATAGGGAAACAGAATATCCTCGCCCACAGCCATATTGCTTACAGCCCTCACTGTCAAGCCGGCTTAAGGGTGAAGAATGCTAACTGTTGGTATTTTTTGCATCCAACTGTATAGTCGGGGGTCTTTTCCTTTTTCTTCACGCATGTGTATCTGTTTATTTCTTCTGAGGCAGTGTTTGTATACAGACTATGTAGGGTTGCTATCCTTTTGGATTTTAACGTTTCCAGTTCGGCTTATCGATTTTCGTTCTTAACGGTTCTTGATTTCGATTCTTTGAGGATTCAAAACCGGTCTATATTTCACAGAAGGAAAACTGTCACACAAATTTATATTTATATTAACAATTCACTTGATAAGGTTTATGGAACCTGTAAATTAAATGCATACAGTTGAATTTGGTTGCTGTAATAGTAATTAATATTAAATAATATGATTGAATAATATTCTGTTTCTTTTTTTTTTTATTCACAAGTTAGTTCTGAATTGTGCAATTTGAGATGGTACACTTTCCCACAGACAGACAGACAGACATATTTCTCTGGTAGGGGGGTACCCGATACCTGGCATTTTGGATTTGGTTCTTATTTGGAACCGAATTTCGGTTCCCAACCCTAAGAATATGTCTGCTTCATTGGTTTTCATTTTTTCATTTTTTGTTTGTTTATATTGCTCAGGGCTGCTGAGCAGAGGATATAGTTAGTCTAAATGTATCCATTTATTTTGTGCTTGTTTAAGGAATTGCTCACTCTTTATTTACAGACTCCGAGGACAACTTATGTTTGCAACAGTGCCTGTAGCTGTCCACATGCATGAGTGTGCTTGTCTTTCTAAGAGCTCCTATTGTACGTGGTCATGTGTGAGAATTGTTGTGTCCCATTGGCTTGCACTTGTTGTCGGTGTCCCCCTCTCATCAGTGTGATTTAGGAGCTGCTAACATGCCCGCAGGGTTTGCACTGGTCCATCTGGAGGCCAGTTTCTGCTTGCACAGGGAAGTGCTGACGCCCCATGCCAACTGTGTCCACAGTGGATGGGTGGGGGTGCTCGTCGCGGTGGGTCGGTGGTTAGAGCTGGTTTGAGCTGGGGAAAGTGTGATAGTATTTCAGGATAAGTGAGCAGCAGACACAAGATCATAAATAGAGTTTTTATTGCCGAGCCGCTATGCTGGTTGAGCCCGGGTCTTTCAGCGAGATCACAGCAGTGATTGATGGTTCCCATGTGCCAAGGGAGGAGGGTGTGCGATGAAGGCGGAGGGGCACATCAGACAGCGGAAACAGCAGACATGGCAACGCTGGCAGAGCCTCCTGCCCTCGCTTACCTCCCCCAGGGTTACCCCCTGACAGTCTCCTGTCCTGTGTCAGCCTACAAATCTGTGCGTGCAGACACAGCATGGGCTCTTGCCTCAGCTTCTACTGAGAGTTTAGACCTTTAAAGTCTCTGCAGGCTGTTGGGCTCAAACACACTCGCATACACACAGGTGAAAGCTGTAAATATCTTTCGAACCTGGTGATTCACAGCCTCTGAACACAAAAGTAGCTTGTCCCGTTCACTCTGCAGGTACCAGGCACTTCAGAGTGAAGTGTGGGACAATTTATAGAAACCTTCTCAGACATGGCATCTTTTTGTTTCTCCAAGTATGGACATGATGCAAAAAAAAATACAAGATAAAAACGTAGTTTAATGAATGTGAGTTGGTCTTTAATATTTGCATATTTAGTCTAGTTGCGCAACCCTCTAAAGCAGTCTGTTGGAGTTGGGACACAAAATGGGACGTGTAACCGTTTTTATTGGCTCACAAATTAGCTAGTAAAAGTAAAGTAAAATGCATAACAAGGCTATGATATGTGAAATAATTTTCCTGGTTATTACAGAAAAAAGAGCATTCTTTTTTGACCGCTGGTCTGTTCAGCTCAGATTTTGCCGTTTTGAGTTTATAAATGTAGATGTTTTGGCAATTCATGATGTACTTTTGTAAGGATGAGTCCCGGGGAGACACCAAATGTGTCTTTTAGGTCTCGAGCTGAAAAAGTTTGGGAATCCCTGCTCTAAAGCCTTGAAGTCTTGGCTCCAAATCTTAAGTATTTTTTTTTTTTTACAACATTAAATATTCATGAGAAAGTCCCTAAAGCAACCATTTAAGTCACAAAAACCTCTTTACTTATTATGTAACATTCAGAATCTCACTTAATCTTTTCCATCAGGCTTCTGTGGGTTTGGTTTGATCACATTTGATTGTCAGTGACCAAACATTCCACCAAGTGTGAAGATTAAAATGTTGTTAAATCTGGATCGGTGCACAACTGTATGTGACGTTACCTTTTTCTAAGTGAGTGCTGCCCACTTCAAAGTGGAGTTCAGAGGGAAAAAAAAGAAGCAGAAATTTCAAATGTAAAATAACCAAAACAGTCCTAACAGAAGAAAAGAGTGTGATCATGTAGGAGCATATCACTCAAAGTAAAACGCTGAGGTAAAAGTTAAGACCTGTTGAAATCGGTCTTTTTTCTTTTTTCTTTTTTTTTTACAAAACATTGTATCAGAATTACCCAGGAATATCACTGTCAGTTATTAAAAAAAGGTGAGACAAGTCAATACTGAGTAAAAAAATATACCAATAGATTGAAAATATGAAATCTCTGCTAAAACACAGTTCTGTAGCTACATAACAATGTGGCTCACACTAAAAATGCAGATGTTGTAAAAACCCAGTGAATCTGTAGGGTAAGCTTTATTTACACCAAAAAATGGTAACGGCCATGCTTATGCTATTTCTGCAGAAGACTAAACTGCATCACAAAATGGCAAACATGAGGCTAAGACACGCTTTTGTAGGCTACACGATGGCCCTGCTTTTTATCTTCAAAAGCAAAAGAGAGATCATCTAATAGTCGGTTATACACGAGTGTGTTCTGTGAAGAGCTGCCTCTCAGTGCGAGGCGACGGAGGACAGAGGGATGTAATATGCTCTGTATGTTGTGTTCCGCAGGTCTTCATTGAAGGTTTTGTTTTTACAACCATGCTAATTTGGGGCGGCTAGCTGAGTAGTTTG
Source organism: Bovichtus diacanthus (assembly GCA_943590825.1). Lineage (NCBI taxonomy): Eukaryota > Metazoa > Chordata > Actinopteri > Perciformes > Bovichtidae > Bovichtus > Bovichtus diacanthus. Next base: position 3,643,647 of record CALSBV010010309.1, read on the forward strand.
GCTGGAGTGTGAGGAGGTTGCGTGGTTCAGGACCACAGAGATTTTTTTCATTCGGTGCCAGAGAGCAGCGTCGCTCCAAACTTTTGAGAAAACATCTGATGGAGCCTCTTGAGTGCTCCCAGATTGGCAACGTGAATAGCAGCTTTCATGGAGGCGGCTTGCCCTAATGTGTTTTTGAGCATGTGTGTGTGTGTGTGTGTGTGTGTGCGTGTGTGCGTGTGTGTGTATTTTCATGCTTGTAGGTATGTATGCATCATAGACTCCACTTTACTTTGGTGTGTGTGTGTGTGTGTGTTTACATAAATAACTCGAAGCAGAGGCAAAAAGCCAGCAGCAGAAATGCACAGCTGGGTGTATTTCAGGGACTTTTTCCTTTTTCCAATGGTGATATCTCAATCCTTCACAGAGATACTGTAGACCTGCCTTTTTTTAATTTATTTATAGAGACAGTAGCTGCATATGAAACAAACCGCTCTTCTCTCTGACTGTCTCTACTGGGAAGGCTTATTTTCTAACGAAAGAGTCCTCCATGGAAAAACTGAAGTGTTCAAGCAGCTGCTTTTTTAACAGAAATGTCGTTTTGCATGTTTGTCTCTTTCAATATGACTGTCCTGCTTTCCTGTTAATCCCCTCCATATATCCATGTTTTACAGCGAGTTGTATGGCTGCAGCTAACGATTATTTTCATTATCGATTTATCTGCCTATCTTTCTAGATTAATTGATTAATCGTTTGAGACACTGGGATGTCATTTTTCTCTTCATTTTATAGACTTTAAATGTCTTGTTTTGTCACTCCAAAACCCAAAGATATTCAATATAATATAAAACAGAGAAAAGCAGGAAATCTCCATATTTGAGAGGCTGAAAACAACATTTTGCACGACAATTCATCGATTATCAAAATAGTTGGTGCTTATTTCTCTGTTGATCCACCAGTCCATTTGTCGATTAATCGTTGCAGCTATAGCTGGTTTTACAAACACAATAGATGTGAGAAGTCTTTCAGTTAAGCTCCCCCATAATTGTATATTTAATGCTGTTGCTGTTGTATCCGTAACTCTAGCATCCTAATCTGAACCCAAATGTCAGCAGACATCATCAAAGCTGTTTCATAAACCCTAGACTCCCTGATGTGATTCAGGCACCGCTTGGTTGAGATCCTCCACAGATGCAGCGCAGCCACTGCTGCAGGATGTTGGCTCGCAGGGGTGCACAGACAACGTGCAGTCATAATAAGTGAAGCAGCTTGACAGAGGGGCCTCATTGGTCCTCAGAGAGCCACACTGCAGCACTCTGTCTCCCCCAAGTGGTGCGCCATTGCACCCCAGGACCACCAACACCTGGACTTCCCACTGTACAGTGTGATCATGTACACGTGCGCCCACTCTGTCTTTTATTTCCTGATGTCTTCATGAGCGTGTGTATACAGTGCAGGTGTCACTTTGTTCTGTGGGTGCTGACAAGCGTGACTTATATCAGACAGCGACGAGGTCAGATTCCACACGCTCCTCTACAGAGCTTTGGGAATCCGGGGTATTTTTGCCCGTGTGTCCTCTGCGGCTACCAGGTTTTAACAGGCTGGCTTTGTATGCTGGGTGAACCGGGTCATGCCAGACTGGGGAAAATGATACCTCCATCCACAGGAGACAGGACACACTCACTCGGTTCCATGGCGTGTTGCACATGCTAACACTGGGGCATTTCAGAAAGGGAGGGAGAATCGGACATGTGTACTCTTTGGTTATAAAGTCGTCTGACACCTGAGCTGTAAAGTGATCGTCCAAGCTACGTATATTCCTCCACTATGTCTTTTTGCATTGATCCCATCCTCTTCTTTTATCACAGGTATGAAACGTCCATACAGCCCATCATTTTTCCCGAACTTCGAGCTGGACAGGAGGGCGTCGAGCATCGGGCTGGGAGGGCAGATGGACGGCGAGCCTTTCTGCTACACCCAGGATGAGGATGCATTTCTAGATGAGCAGTCACCAGGGGGCGCCCTGCCTTCTGCGCTCTGCAGACCCAAACGGGAGAGAAAGCAGCGGAGCTACACATTGTGTGAGGTCTGCAACATCCAACTCAACTCAGCCGCACAGGCCCAGATCCACTACAACGGCAAATCCCACCAGAGGAGGCTCAAGCAGATCAGTAATGGCAAGATGCCAAGTAACACAGGTAGGCCTGGAGCTCTGCTCGACTGACCACCAAGTTTGTTTATTGTTGCAAAATCAGATGTTAATGCAGAACATTGGATAAAGTGCTCTGCCTCTGGATTTTGTAACCCATGTCTAGCAAAATAGGACCATGCAGATTAACAGAATCCCACACACTGTTCACAGCACACTCTCAGCAGCCTCTGTGTGCCAAACCCCCCCCACGTGTTTTCAATAGAAGTTAAACAAATGCAATTCTATTTGCTGAACTGTGTTCAGACAGAGCCTTGGGCTGAGGACACACACACACACACACACACACACACACACACACAAGTGGAGCGGAGCTGAGTGAAGTCAGCAAGTGAGACGCTAATTAAGTGCTGGTTGTGTTTGATGGTTGTGTTCCTGGGAGTGATGCGGCTGAAGTGGAAGTGTTGTCATTCTAGTCACAGCCTCCATTAGGACTCTGCCCCGGCTCTCTTTTGCTTTTTCTCCAGCCTTGCTTAAAGGATGCACAATACTCAGACAAAACGCACAAGTATGCAGACAGGCAATAAGCTTACATACTCCTTTTTTTTTTTTTTTAATTCATAAACGGGAATAACAATATCTAGTTCAAGCTCAAATTGCCACATGAGCAAATCTTTTGCAGTGTCAGGGTGACTGAAGACTGATCACATGGCCCACATCTGCCCTGCAGAAATACACAATGTCAACAGCCCACAGGGCTTCTTGATTAATTTGGTCAGATCCATACATTATGGGTTTACATATGTGTGCATTTATGTGTGTCTTTAGTCTGTGTTCCCGAAATAGCGAGGCAATATTTGAACTGGCACTATCTGAAAATGGCATCCGGGATATAAAATCATGATGGAAAATTCTTCAAAGCAAGTGAAATAATCACATCCCAGCGGTGGTTCTATATGGTTGAATGTCAAGCGCTTAAAATTATTGATATTATAGATATTTTTAAGGCAGCACTGGACTTATGCTCAAGGAAGCAGGCTTGTTCAATGATTACATTTCCAAGATCGCTGGGGGGATGTGTCACAGTATATACTGTATTTCTGAAGATGTATTTTTGTTGGGGTTGTGTATTGGCAATAATCTATAGCATCCAAGATAATAGCACAACTTTATGTGCAATCTGAGCAAAAGGAATCAACATTTCTCTATATCGGTTAAATAAATAAACTATTGATGAAATAACTATTGATTAAAAAAATATATATAATGTTTTTGAGAATTCATACAGTATCACAAAACATAATATCACAATACTCAAGAGTTTTGATACTTTCTCACACCCAGGGTTTTTGTCGCTTCTGAAGCAGGTCAAATGGGCAAAAATGTTCTGTTTAAAAAGAAAAATATACTTAATGACTTAAGGCATTTTTATTTCACAGTAGCTGATGTCTGAGAAATGCAGTAGGAAGAGCTTTCTGTAAAACCCACTTTAGTACTACTTAATAATAATAATGAATAATACATTAATTATCTTCCAAATAAGTTCTCCTTATCCTTTTGAAAATAATGAATAATTTATTTGGACAACATTTTCAGGTAAAGCAGTTTCTAGCATTTTCATTATTTTGTAGTCACTTTTGGTTACTTTGCTATAGAACGTGTACTGTGTTGTGATCAGAATTGTTTCTGTCAGCCTTTTTTATTCTTTTTAATTAGCACTTTTCTTAGTATTTTTAATGGATTTCCTTGTCGGGAGGCTATTATATTACAATGACAGGGGCGTACAACTGTCATACCCATGGACAAACTAAAAGTGAGGATTTCCAAGCTCTTCATTTACAATCAAGACATTTACATTTTGAATTTTTTATTTTACGACACTGAGTATTTTAAAGCCAAGGAAAATGATTAAACAGTGGCTCTGAGTGTTTGTATCTGTGTCTTTGCAAGCGATAGATGAGATGTTACTGTTCTCACAGTCTTCTACAGTCCTCTTAGTGGAAGAATTATAGTAAGTATAACAGCTGAATTCAGTGTGCTGAAGCTCACTCTGTCTTCTTGTTGTGAAGACATGAAAAACAGAGATGCAGACATATGATTGACATATGATGAACTTTTCACAAACATGGTCAACATACTGTACATTAACTTGGCAGTAAAGAAGCCATCTTCTGTAGCCTATGATTCTTCCTGTGATTGCTTAATCCAGGTTTTGTCATTCACATGTTTTTCTGCCCGAGTATGAAATATTGATTTAATTCAGAAAAGCAGGAAATCCAGTTCCATGCAGCAGTTAGGGAATTTGTTAGTCAGCTGTTATGACAGTCTATCAAATCACTATTTTAATAGCACTTCATCTGACAATAGACGCACTGCAAAATATGTCAACGACAATACATGGCTCTATTGATGCAGAAAGTTAACGATCACAGAGGCGAGGAGTATGTCATCAACAGCGACTGTCAGAAGCATGAATGTAGCATTTAATAGAGAAAAAAGAGGACATTTAAACGTTTCTGTCAATATCGGCAGCACCGCTTTTCGAAATTAGTTCTAAAAAATCCAAGAAAACTTTTGACAGTAAACAGTGTTTTTAGATATATGGCCATTAATGTGGTCACAGCCTGAGATCAGTGCATACAAATTCTGCTTATTCTCAGCTGAAAATTGTGTTTTTCGCATTTTTACACAAAGTGCTTAGGTCCTACTTTTTGGTGCGAACTTCTTCACCCATAAAATACCCATGAGTATTCATGACGGTTTGTACGCTTATGGGCTTATGGGAAAATATGGATTTTTATGTATATATGTGCATTTGTGTCTGCATGGATGCATGTATGTTTTGAGTAAAAATAATTACATAAATAACATACAGACTCTGAAAAGGAATGTGTTATGCTTTTCACAAGACACAAAAATATGTAGTCATTCATTCACACACACACACACACACACACACACACACACAAACACACACAAACACACTCTCTCTCTCTCTCTCTCTCTCTCTCTCTCTCTCTCTCTCTCACACACTCACACACACGCACTCACAACCCAAAGCATCTGAGGCCCGGGCCCTGTTGGTTCTAAGCGGCCCATATCGGCATCTGTTTGCCTGAGTCAGCATGTTTGGTCTGCAGCAGAGGCAGCCGGTGAGATGGAGCCGTCAGATAGGCTGTTCAAGCCGAGCGAATCAGCGAATGTACCGATTTCATGCAGTAACTCCTTCATTTTCAACCTTTAAACTTTTCCAGGCTCTGCAACTCTCTTTTTTTTTATCAGACACATTCTTAAAATTGATTCAGAGTGCTGGTAAAATGGTGGGTTACTGTGTGTAGTTTGTGTCTCCACAAGGCTCCTTCCTTGGGCTTTCTTTTTTTTTGGAAGGCAAACTGATCAGTTATTTCATCTCACAGATACGTGCAGAACACGCGCCAGCTTGCTGTCGGCTGAAGATATAAAACAATGTGAAGTGTTTATCGTGCTGCATTTGAGCTGCTTACTGTAGGCACAGCACAGAGGCTAGCAGGGAAAAATATCCCAGAATTGTATAATATCCCAGAAAGTCAGTCAGTCATTCGCGCAGGCCACGTGTTGTCTAAATTCCCTGTTTTGGTACACTGCTGCCGGGGATGCAGGCTGCATATATAAAAGTATGTGTTTATGTGTTGTGTGTGTGGTGCAGGGCATGCTGAACTGTTGTGGTGTGCAGATTCTCTCTGACATGCAGTCACAATCACACAGCCTTATCTCTGCTCACCTTCTGCTGACTCCCTCAGGCAGCCAGCCCTGCTGTGTCCTCGGCTCCACCACAGCTCCTCTGCCGTGGTTGTGTCTGTGTACGAATGCGTGCATCCTGCATGTCTGGATCAGATATTTTTAGAATTCTTAAATGCTGCAGAGTCTGTAACTTGTGCTGTGGAAACGCATAACAATATGTGCTTCAGTGCCTCTGTGTTTATGTCGGCCCACATATGTACAGTAAGGCATCTCTGTGTGTGGTATTGATCTTAATAGAGAATATCATTTTTTCTCTTTTAAATCAATGTGCGTGTGTGTGTTACTCCCATCAAATCATCTCTATGTCGACGTGCGTTTCCTTCCCTGTCTGCTTCACTGGGCTGACAGTGGGTTCAGGCTCTTTTGTCTCTCCTGTCTCGCCTCCTTCCTCTCTCTTCTTCCTCATCGCTCCCTCTTTCTTGCATGGATGCTGGACATGTGGCGAAACCAGTCCCACTGAAAGATGAATGTGCCACTGATTAAGCGATTTCTCTCTTATCTTGGAGAGTAATGTGTAGAGATGCTTGTCGACAGATCATGATGGAGAGAAGAAGTCCAGATGTTTGGGTGACAATGTAAGTTCAGGTGTAAATGTATACAGTTTATGCCCATTTATATCTTAATGTTTCATAACTAGTGATATCAAAAATTCACTTTGCCAGCTTGATAAAATATTATATTTTTGATAAAATAGTTTTAAAATTAAGGCAGCAATGATTTATTGATGTTAAAACACCATATTTTGCTTTGTTTTTCCATCAACTAGGCTGAGTCAAATTGATTTCCTGAAGATAGAATAAAGCTACTTTAGAAAAAAACAAAACAAATCCACAAGATTTTTTTTATGTTGTCATGGTTCTTGTGTGGCTGCTAATGCTGGCTATATTTCATCCTGTCCAAAAAGAAAAACAATCACAATGCTCGCAATATTTCAATGCCATAGACATTTTTTGGACCAGAGCAAAAACTGTTGGTGGAGAGATATTTTACAGATTTATTTGTGTTTAATGTGGTTACATCACTTGCATCATTTCCTCACTAATAAAAAAAAAAGAAATTAACCTTCCAACTCGAGCACTGTGAAACTTTGCAGTAAGACCTTTGTAATTCAGTTCATTGTTTTATAGAAATACAAGTAAAAAAGCCCAGGTGATATGGATGACTCATAGTTTGAGTCTTACTCACAATATAACTTCAAGTTAAAAACAGAAATTAAGTCCAGATGCTATTCTTATTCTCTGCTATTCTCCTTTTCTCATTATGTTGGTCTCTCTGGGAATGTCTTAAGCGATATTTTACCCTCACAGCACAATCCATGACCTATATTGGAATAGAAGATTTTGGCCATATCGCCCAGCCTAATTGCAGATTGGCTTTTATGTGCTTTTACATTTACATCTGCATTTCCACAGATTTGAAATTTGACACATTTAGTTGACACAAGCTGCTGAGCAGTAAGACGCATGCAGTTAGCTAGTAGGCCTTGACGTCATGTGACCCAACAGAGGCGCCTGTGGATCTATAACTCTAACAGTCTGACAACACACTGTTTGCCTGCGTGTGGTTGTTTGTATTTTATGTTGTGTTAATCTTCCTTAGCTTTGTGAGGAGGCATAAATCTGTCATGTGTGGACCTGTTTTCTGTGACACACAGAAAGCGAGAGGAGGCGGGAAAGAGAATTTGCAGTTTGTTTTTTTTCATGGTCGTCCGTAACTCATTTTCCTTTGATTTGTGCATATTTGTGTTGTGTGTAGGTGTGTGTTTGTTAGTGTATGTTTGTGTAATGTGAGCCTCCTCTTCATGGTTAGTCTCTTCATCGCGGTCCCTGTCTGACTCTATCTCTCTGGCTCTGTTTTAATAAAGCGTGAGGAATTGGATTAAAGGCAAGGATTTTCTGCTTGAATGCATTTGTGCATCTGCGTTTTATTTTTGTGCTGCCTTGCCGTTTTTCTATTTTTCCCCCCATCAGAGTAAAATGACTTCTCCCTCCCCACGCCTTTGGACATATATGTGCATACTTACTGTGTGTGGTGTTTGTGTAGTGAGCAGCCTTATCTGGATCTTTGTATATAATCGAGTGTTGCCTGCCTCTGGTTGGTTTAATCAATTCTTTTTAAAGATTAAGGAGAAATTACTATGTAGCTGCTGGTTGTCGGCTATGTCTAATTCCAGAAAAACACTTCCCATTTATGTAATTTGTCATTAGGGCAAACATAAAAATTTCCACAAATGGTTAATTAACAAAATATGCTTTAAATGAATGAGAACATGTAGAGTAAATTAAAATCCCTATGAGGATTTATAGGACATTGCAGTGGCCTATTTTATTATTTATTATTCATAACAAATAAATCCTTTCTTGTCATGAGTGTCTTTTCCCAATATTGGCAATTGTGTTAATCTCCTGAAATGCAATTTTGCTGTGGAGTCCTGCACTTTGTTCGCCCCCCCACCCCCCTCCGTGACGGCAGTTCAAACTCTGGAAGTCAGCGGGCATACCGGGTCGACACACAGGGCCCAGTAGAGCGACAAACATGAGGAGCGGCGTTTATAAGGCCACAGGGAGAGAGGCGCATCTCTCAGAAATCATCCAATGAATGTGTTTACCCGGGTTCTGACAGGTCGAGCTGCTCTGTCTGTGGATAAGGCCAAACGAATCTCACTATGAGCCCTTATCTCGCCTGTCTGATACACAAACTCGTATTGCAACAGCTGCCGCAGACATATCTGCTAAATGAATTGAACTGTTTGCCAGTTTGCTAAATGTCAGAAAATATCAGTCAGTTCCAACAGTATTTTGTCAATTTCTGTCACCTAGCACGACCCTGTCTTTCCCTTTCTCACTCACTATCGTCTTTGTTCCTTCTCACGGTGTCCTTTTTAATTCTTAATCTGCATCAGTGTTTGTATATATATATATATATATATATATATATGTCATGGAGAACATGTTTTTTTTTTCCAGCACTCCCAATACACACTGATTATCAGTAAATATATTGTACATTTGATATAGAAACAACAAAGGTACAACGGCACCTGATGAGACTCCCTCTTTCTCTCTCCATCTCTTTCTTTCTCACTCTATCTCTTTCTCTCTTGGCCAATTTCGCCCTCTTCCCCCAGTGCCTCATTGTAAAACGGCCCATGAAAGGCTTTCTTTCTGGGCAGAGACGAGTCCTTTTAAACTCCCCTCATCTCGCCTGCACCTTAGCCATCCTCTGAGCTCTATCATTACAGGCCTTTTAGAAGGGCAAAATTACAGCAGAGTGACTTATTACCAGCTGTATCCAGGGATAGGGATGGAGGTTGGAGAGGGAGAAGGTAGGCATGAATTAAGGGGAGATAGAGAGTGAGGAAGCAGATGAGGAAGAGGAACAAGGAAGATGGAAGTTCTAAGAGGGGAAGGATCACATTGGCGAAATGGAGAGAAGGGGTAAAGATTAGAAAGGAGATTGAGAGGCTGACTTGAATAGAGAGAGTGGTGGGTGTGTGAGAGAGAGCGAGGAGCAGACATAGACAAACACTGTCATTTACCAAGCAAGGCCGAGCTGTCCGCTAATGGACACATGATATATGGCCTCTGAAAGTTTGCTCTGCCTCACAGTTCCCAAAGTTCACACGTACCTCCCATCCTTCACATCCAGTGCCTTGCCAACGCAAGCAATGCACTATGGGATTCAAGACCCAGCTCTGTGGCGGGGTCACTGAGTTTTTTTGACTGTCAGCTTTGGGCATCATTTTAAAAAATTGTATATAATCTCATGAGAGCCCTTGTATCGCATGAAATGAGTAGAATCTGCAGCAAAGTAGTCTGACTGTGTCGGAGCCTTTGCTAGTGTGTGGACCTCTAGAGACCCTCACTGTGTCGTACACAAAACTGAAGCAGACAAGCTTTAGTAAACAGATGTAAACTAGGCGGAATGGGATGAGAATAAAAGTGGGAGGAGGGCACGTATGGTACACTAACAAACACAGAAATAGACATCTCACTGGCATAGATGAGAGTAGTACCCACAAAGGAAAACACACTCACATCCTTGTGTCTTTATTTCACACTGACAAACAAATATATTTTTCACATTTGTGTTTGTACCAAACTCAAATTGAATCACATGATAACACATACTAAGGATACACAGGCATGCAGTCGGGCAGTCAAATGCATTAACTGTAACATAAACCACTTTTCCACCAATTTGTTTTAGTCTGACAGAAATTGTTTTTTCAGCAAATACTTGTCGTCTTATTATAAATATTGGTAGTTTTAAACTGATGTTAGTCATAAGAATAGGCAGGTTTATTTTTAAGGTACGGTATAAACACAGGGTCAACTCAAAGTGTAAATACATGAATTAGAATTTAAACTGCCTGCTTTTTTATTTATTTACTATTAATAGTTTTTTATTTAAAGAGGAGGAAAAAAATTATTTTATGAAATATCAGAAATTCCCCTCTCAGTCAGCTGGAGGTCCATGTCCATGTCCCTGTCCATGTCCATGTCCATGTCCATGTCAATGTCCATGTCTGAGTTTGTTTAACAGCAGTTTGCAGGCTGAGCCCCAGCAGGGGAATGAGCAACAAAGTCATTAAACTTGCACTGCAGCCTACATGTCATGTGTAGACAGTGTGTTGTCAGTTGTATTGAAGAGGACCACACCAGCATCATAACGGACTGAAATGATATTTACAAGTATGTTTACATGCTGTTTTATGTGCTGCAGCTGACATTAGAAGTGCACTTTTCCCCGATGAATGTGTGTTTGGCCGCTTGTTTTACAAGCAGTAAGGTGCAGGACAAGACGCGTGTTCATGTTTGTAAGTTAGATAAGAAGAAGACTTGCTAATTAGTTTATTGTTCAAAGTCTGTTGCTTTTGTGCTGTGTAGCAACTATCTACAAAGGTACTGTCGTGTTCTTTTATTTAGAAATAGAGACACATAGAAATCAATTTCAGAAAACTTCTCTTCATATTAAATGTATTTATTCCATGATGATATTGTTTGCATTACAAAAGTACTCAGCTGAGGACCCATTTCACTGTCCACAGACCACATTTAAGTAGTGACTCTGTCTCACAGATCCACAGAACGGCCACAATCTCTAGTTTACAACATATTTTATACCCGCCGCCTTTCAGGTATAGTCTTATTGGTTGGCTGGGGCCCGGTCCTATTGGCCCCTTGTTGGCACTTAGGCCACGCCTCTCAGCGCTTCTCTGCGCCAATCAGATCTTCTGTCACCCTTTTAGGTGGTGTACTCTGCAGTTTACAAATGCTGCATCTTATTTCACAGTAGTTGGCCACTATACTAAGGGTAGGCACTTAATTCAATAACATTTTTCATATCACATTTAATACTTCTAAATAAAGACACAATAAGGCACATTTTAACAGCTTATATATTGATTATTCTCACAGTACCTAATTGCATTTCATTGACAGAATGCAGGAAATGGGATTTACAGAGCAGATATGTAGGTTGTAGCAGATTAAAAAGTTGGATATAGGTGCACAACTAAGAGGAAAAATGTCAATACAATAAAATAAATCAAAGCAGTCAAATCAGTTTTATTAATATCATTTCTTTTTGATGGTTCTCTTCAACATACGACACATATTATCCTAAGCACAATTGATTTTGAGAGGGAAAAATTGCAAAAAAAACTCTTAAACAGGTAAAACTTGTATAATACAAAATAAAATAAGAAATACATTTTTAGCTTAAGTTGTTCCAAATTGAATATGGAAAAAATGAATTGCACTCAATCAAATGTACGACTGAACTTGAAATAGTTTGTGTCCCAACATTTATTGCCCACCTGACTTCTGACCTTAGCTACTGTACTGTAGGTACGCCAGTGCTTAGAGTTTTTATGCAAATACACTTCCTGGTGAACATGGCCAAAAGAGACAACTAGAGCTCCTGCTGACTCTCACACACAAACATGCAAACACACACACAATGCCATTTAGAGAGCGAGCGAGGCAACTCATGGACGATTTTCATTGTTATTCATGTATTAATTTATTCGGTCATGGCAGATGTGAAACAGGGCTGTAATATGCAGATGTGGGTTTGTTTCTCGATGGGAATTTTCCGGTCCACTGCCTCTAGCTGCCACTAATAATAAAGACAGGCAAGGAAGGTGGAGGAGGAAAGGAGGAGGGGAGAGGGAGAGAGAGAAATGGGAATTAGAGAGGGAAGGTTGGAGTTGTCAAGATGCCTCCAGTCATACACCACCTCTAAAACAACTCGCCTACTCCCTTTTCTCCACACACAAGCAGTGACCAGGTGTGATCTAGCTGTGAATGAGCTTGTCCTTGACATGAAGGTGAGCGCTTAAAGTTGTCCTCTCTGTTGTTGACAAGATGCCTGAGCAGCTGCAGGCTGTTGCTCCTCTGTCTTTAGATCAGCAGTAGAAGCTGGCTACAGTTAATGTAACAACACATTAAGATACAAGAGAAACACTTTTTATTTTATTTTTATTTTTTATTTTTTTTTAAACCTAGTACAGGACCATTAAAACTCAAGATGTTGCTTAAAATTAGTCTTAAAAAACTAGAGCAAACTACCTTTCGACCCTCGTCAACATCTGGCTTTATTTCTCAGCTCGTAAAGAAAATGAGTATCTCTGTTGTGCAGCTGTTAAAACGCTAATGTATTTTTATATGCTGCTTTATTGAAATGCGTGCTGTGAGTAATGCAGTCTCGGTATAAGCAGTTGAACAAACTGACTGTGTCACTGCCCAAGACATAAATAGCCAAGGACTGTAAGACATCCTGTAGGCAATTGGCTGTGAGACATGTTGTTTTGTGTGTGTGTGTGTGTGTGTTGTTGTGGTGTGGCACTGAGGTTAGTTCCTGCGGGAGGGTCATAGACGGGGAACATTGCTATGCCGGGGGAGTAATGATGTCAAAGACGAGATGCTAACAGGCAGCGAAGGATTCACTCTATTTTCTCTTCACCGCTGCATTTATTAGATATTAACCCCCTCCTGTCTGTGTGATTGAGTGCTGGAATGGCAGCTAGAGGAAAGGAAGGAGAAAGAGGCCCTGGAAGAGTTCATATAGAGAGTGGGGAAAGACAAACCACTCGCACAGCGATATAACTCAGGTGTTGAGCTATTTAGAATAGATAGGGACATGTGACAGGTGAAAAGAAACTTTGAATACTCGTATGCTGTTACTGTCAGCAAAGACAAATAAAAATAAAAAGATATATAACCATCATATAAACCAACAATGCAAATAAAATGCTCCTAGAAGTATTGATTTATTCTTTTTTTTCTCTCTGTATAATACATAATATATAATCAAAATAAGAGGGAAAAAAACTATCTTTATACAGTTTTGATACGGTTTTCTTTTATGAATTGTATTTGCTGAATTTACAGGAATAGACAACAAAAGGGCAACTTCATTAAAAAAGGAATGCATTTTGATTGTGCAGCAACACTGTCATTATGGGCTGAAAGCTATAATCAGCAACATTGTCAGCTGTACATGTATTAGAGGACTGGCTGTCGGCACTTTGACATGTGAGTTTTTAAAATAGCATGAGACAAAAAACAAAGCTTTGGAGAGCCTGAAAAAAAATTGACAAAAATGAAAGATGCAAACAAATCAAAATGATTTAATATCTCAAGGGTACAATTTCAGGAATCATGAACACAAACGAATCAATGTTATTTTGTCTTGCAATTTATTTTTGCCAAGTGGCTAAAAGGCAGGTTATCCTTCTACAAATACAAAAACAAAAAAAACTGAGGGAAAACAAGTATTCAGTACTTGTACTTTACTTGAGTATTTCCATTTCATGGTACTTTATACTTCTACTCTACTATAATTCAGAGGCAAATAAGGGTACTTTGTACATATTCCGATGAATAATACAAAATATAATCAACAAATGATATATATAATGTATTATTACAGGTTAAGATAAACTTTATTGATCCCTTGGGGAAATTCACAAGCTACCCAGCATTATATAGTATAATATAATACTGTAAGTAATTAAAATGAGCTCCACCTTTTACCAGTAACATTAAAATTATGACATTAATGCATCATTCACTATAATAACACAATATATATTATTCTGAAATGGTACTTTTAATTAAGTATTATTTTGAATGCAGGACTGTTACTTGTAACACAGTATTTCTACACTGTGGTATTAACTCTTTTACTGCAGTAAGATATGATTAATATAAATGATATATAAAAATATGTTTCCCTCTGAAAAGTATACAGTGTCAGAAAATGGTAATAATGGAGCAAAGTACCTCATAATTCTACTTCATTACTGTATTTGTAAATGGACTTGGTTACACCGCTGCTATAAACACAAACCCACAGCGTCCATCACGCATGCTGACGTCTTGTTCCCCTCCGAATTGTAGACACACACACACACACACACACACACACACACACACACACACACGCATGGCTATCTGGAGCCGAAGCCCGCAGGCATGCACCCAGGCCGGAGTCCAAGCCGTGTCAAATCAGCGGAGTCTTCACCAGAGGCCAAATCTGTAGCGTATAATTAGCTTTTAATCAGCACCCTCATTCAGGCGAGCAGTAAAGATTAGCCCAGCTTGGGCTCTGCTTAAAATAAGCATTCATAAATGCGTGTGAAAGCCTCTGACCCATCGCATCCAATCATATACACACAATACCAAGCTCCCTCCCCGCCGTCCTCTCTCTTCTTGCTTTCCCTGCTCATGCCTGTAAAGCTTCTCTTTCTTTACCGTCTTTTCTCTGAATGTGTTAACATTTTCCATGGATGTTGGTCTACACGTCCTCATTTCTAAAGGAAATGTACAGCAACCTTTGCTGTTGAAATTCAGTTCATCGCCAGTGTACAAGGGCACAAGGACACACACCTACACGTAAGCCTATACATAACACAACAAGCCTGACCTTCATGACATCTTCTGTGTTAGAGGGTCTATTTGGATAATCTAAAGTGAGTGTCTTTATTTTTAAAAAAGCTGCTGGGGTTCGAGAGCGTAACATTTTAGATGAGCTTGTCTCGTCTAATCCCTGCCTCTCTCTGGGGTGAGCCGCAGCATTTATGCCAGTAATGAAGTGCAGTGAGATGAAAGCCTTTTTAATGGGATTTAGTTAAACTGGGACACAAACCAGAAAGTCAGGGAGGGGGGGGGCACTTCCTCATCTTTACAGCCAACGTCATTGTTATTTCTGCTCTCGTGCATGACTGGCTTGCATGCTGTGATTGTTTAATGAATATGTGTCACCTTTCTTTTTTGTATTGGCTATGATGAATGTCAATCACAGACACGTTATAAAAAATTGTTATATATTGCTCCTGTGCTTTTCCTTTTCCTCCTGTTTTTGTCATTTTTCCAATCAACTCAGTAACTTTCCTCTGTCCTCGCTCTCTGCTCGCACACCTCTCTGTTGGTCGACAGTGAACATGACACACACACACACACACATAGAACACATCACAGCTTTATTAAAGCACCGATAGACCCAAACTTGAGTAAAAGGTGCTGAAACTTTTCCACAAAACAACATAATTGTTACTGTTCTAAAAAAGAAAATGATGGAAGTTGAGAAGGAAATACATTAAGATTTGTGGGCTGATTATAGTTCGATTTAGACTTCATGACTGATTGCACCCAGTAGTCTGTTTTGAGGGAGTTGCAGTTGACAGTTGGGAGAAAAATCAAACGGTGCGTCATGTCACTGTCAAGAATTAAAATCTTTTGCCCTCTATTCCATTTGCTGCCGATTGTTCCAGTTTGATTGTGTGTGTCATGTGTTTGGAATCTGGACCATTGTTGTCACTGAGGAGCAGGAGAAATAACATTTAATAAGCCTGAAAACTGAAAAAGTAGTGTTGTGCCAATTGTGAGAGAATAGTTGCGTTCACTAACCTTCAGCTCTTTGCTGAGTTACAAACCTTATTGCACACATCACTCCACGTACCATTTCATCTAAATTTGCCTTTTTCTTTTGGTTCTTGTTTCTTCACAATTTGCAGTGTAAATAAGCAAAAGTCTATTTCTATTTTGGTAAAGTTGCACTCAAAAAAATCATGTTTTTCAACATTCTGGGGATCGACTAGATGCAGACCTCTAATTATAGTCTACATGTTGCTCATTGTGTTGCCTAATGTATGTACCTTTCTGACCATCCAGACTAAAAAACATCCGTGTTGGTCGATGTCAGTGGTTATGTCTGGGACGTCTGGGCTCTCTATATATTTTTTAGTATTCTCCAGGTCGGTTCCGAGCTTTAGACTATCTACACCCTGTGACACTGCAGACGGGGCAAAATGTCTCAGTCAGCCTGTGAGAGCCAGTGTGTCTGACCAACAGTGAGTCCAGCTCGCTCTAGCCAGCCAGCGATCCTGCTGCTGCTGTGATGAGTTTGGCTCATGACCTCCTCGGGGCCGCGCTGCCATACTGGCCCCCTGCTTATTGTTCTGTCAACAGCATCTGTTGGGCCTGATAAAAGGATTAGACCAGCCCCCTGTAGGCTTGATGGAGCTAGCCTGGATTAGCCAGCCAGGCCTATGCTTTCGTGTGTGTGTGTGTGTGTGTGTGTGTGTTATTAACTCAAGTCAATCCCTTCTTTCCTGTCAGAACTTACACCACAGCAAAGGGGTCTGATGTCAGCTCTCATCCTTTCCCTCATCCAGCAGATGAAACCTATTTTCATTTTTCCTACAATTTTATAATCAATACTATTCTTCAGATCTCTTATAGCAGAGAGAGCCTATACTTTATGGCTTCACTGCAAGGATGGACAATTGTATTAAGAATGGGCTCTCAAGTGCAAAGTAAATGGAGCATCATTATCCCGACCAATGGATTGAAGGTCGTGTCAAGGTCCAGTAGTGTGTTCTTCATGAATATTACATGTTTCTCTCCAAATTTATTACACACTGTCCTGGTTTTCCAGGTAACAGACAGTCTCCCGGATCAGAGAAGCAGCCATAGTAATACGTCCCTGGATTAGAATCCCATGAAAAGTAAAGCAGTATGATAATAATCTCATTGTGTTGTTTGTTGTGGCGCCTCCCAGAGTAATTTATCTGAAAATCGGTACTAAAGACAGGCCAACAATAGCTCTTGACGTCTGGAAGACAAACACACACAGAGGTCGATAATGGCCTTGGCACCCTGAATGGATGTGAGAGGCACACAGGATGGGCACAATCCCAGAATACACAGTGGGAATCTCGCAGGAGCATGGCAACAACGTCCCGACTTCCCCCGGGGATACACAAATCCCACTTCCCCCTCGCCATGTTTTTCCCCATTGAGAATACCTGCCAAAGTGATCGTGCTCATGTGACATTCCTGCCAAGCCCCGCACCGGCTGATCTGTTGGGTTCCACTTAACCCAGGAATTTAGCAGTATTTTCAATTTAAAGTGAAAGAGGTTCTTCGCTTCATGTGAGACCTGGTTTACTGTGAGTGTTTTTCCCATGTCTGGGGCTTTTCTGTGTTAACAAAACAGGTGAGACCTTTGGTGAAAAGAAAAATCCGATCTACCCTCAGTGGCTCAGAACAGAGTAGTGACTGTTAAAGAGAAGCTGAAGTCACGTACCGCTCGCCAGCCTCTCTTCTCCGCTCTGTCTCACTAATCCGCATCCTCCTTACAGAGCCGTAATCGGGGAATGGACTTCCAGCTGCTTAAAAGATGAAGCTATTGTGTGGCTTCATGTCATGACACACTATCATACCCACCGTTTTTGCTCTCCTTTACCGTCGTTTCTCTCCCTGCTTGAACTGACAAGCGCGTTGCCATGAAAATGAGAGCGGCTTTCCTGTTTCCCCTTCCATCCCCGGCTTGTCAAGAGCTGCATTTAAAATGGCTGGCAGATGCCACGCTGCAGTGTGGTTAATTTTGGCATGTACAGTGTGTCACCGCAACTCGCTGTGTCAGGCTGCACCATTCACTTCCCACCACTGAGATTAATCGAGAGACTCTTCAGAAGAGGCCACTGGTCATCGTGCCTTCGTCTCGTGCTTCCTAACAGAAGCAGAGGAATGAGCCTGAGAAGCTGGTGGAGTGATGCAGTTTTAATCTCATGGCCACCCAATACCCCTCAGGCCTACCGGACGCTCCTCACACATTCTCAGTTTGCCTATTGCACAATATACAGCATGGACTATATTTTAATGTATAAAACATCAATCCTTAGTATTAATAAAAGATCCAGTGTGTGAGTTCAACATTTTCAGGTCAAAGCCCTCCAAATAAGTACACATAGTCCATGTATCATTGATTATATTCTGTCTGAAGGTTCCCTATCTGAGAAAACTGTTATTGTGGACATCCTTTCATACAGATCAATTATGGACAAGTGGAAGAAAGACACCCCCCCCCCCCCCCCCAAAGAACCAGGCCTATTTCCAGGTTATATCCTGCCCCCAATGAGGACCAATAATCAAGTGCCTATGTTTAGGTCTAAATTAGATGTATCGGCTTCCTGTTCATCAGCCCAGTTTCTTAGCAATAAATCGGACAATTCAGTAGACAACGATTTACATCCAGTGTCAACGTTTAGTGCCAATGCAGGAGGTATCTGACTTTAATGCAAGAAAACACTGAGTTTGAGGTCCGTTCCAGATTTGCAAATTCACTTTTTCATCCTTTTACTTAAACTCAACCAGTTTCCTAAACATAATCCTACCTTTTTTTTACTTTTTATATCTTCACGCCGGCAACAGCCATTTCCAGAGGCATTACGTTTTTCAGGTTTCCGTTCATCAATCTGTCCCATTCTCATGAACATGATATCTGGCAATTTGGCACAAACGTCCACTTGGACTCAATGATGAACTGATTAGAATTTAGTGGTCAAAGGTCAAGGTCACTGCAACCTCACAAAACACATTGTTGGCCATAACTAAAGAATTCCTATGTTATGACAAAATACACACATATAGTATAGTCTGGACAGACATGGATGTAAACTGCAACTTTCTGGTTGGCGGAGTCATACAATCGCAAGGCGGTAATTCTAGTTTCTTATCATTTCTTTTGATTTATTTGTTATATTGCATTTGTATTGCTCTGTGTGTGTTTTATTATTGAGTTGTATGAGGCCCAGGGATGGTATTACAAACTACCGTAGGTTATTTTTAAATGCTTTGGTTTGTAGCATTGAACAATCACATGTACATGTCTCCTATATAAATGTTATTTAAATGAATAAAAAGGATAAGCAGTGTATGAAATGACAGATGGATTGATTTAGGGCTAGAGTCCGTCTATCTGTCTATTGTCTCACCATCGCATTGACTCTCTGTCACTGCCACTATCTATTATTCGAACTCTTCTGTCTGTCAGTCTCTCCTGCGCTCTCTTCCTCTCCACACTGTTAACCTGTTTCTGTCAAACAGTTTCTCATTCGGTGTCTTCTCGTCGGCCTACCGCTCTTTATCCCGACACTTGCTCCGTCTCATTTTAGGAGGCATTTTATCATTTAAAACCATGTCTGTCTTTGTGTATGCACATGCTCCAGGCGTGTGTCTCTCCTGGGTCTTCTTGATGATGAGTTCACCCATGCAAGTGCAAGACACACACACACACACACACACACACACACACACACACGTCAGCACACACAGATGGTGTGCAGGTGTAAGATGTCACATAGTCCAGATAACAGGCCATTGCCTCCTCCAGTCCACATCGAAATATGAAGCGAGGCTGGATTCCAACAGCTCATTCTCTGACTGTCCCTGACTTTGTGGCTCTATAATGTATTTGTTCCCTCGTCCTTACTCGGATATATCTGATTTGTGTCCATGTGCTAGTGGGCCTTGTGTGTCCCTGGTGATATATTTTGTCTGTTGTTTTTCTTTCCTTTTTTTTGACCCGCAGCAAGCCAACTAGACGGTCTGCACCATCCAAACACTGACAATGAAATACTGCGCTTTTACTGGTTTTATGTTTGTTAGTAGGCCTGCAATTATTATATATTATGTTTATTATAACAGTCATAATTCATAACTTCTACCACAAAAATACAGCCAGCTTTATAATGCACCATTATGCCCTCTGGTATGACTCCTACTTGTCCTGTAGTGTCACAGTTACGCATGCATACACACTGGATTTGCACAGTGGTGCTCATACACTGTTGCTATGTGGTTTGTTCTCTTCACTATGTGTGTATGTTTGTTTGTTTGTGTATGTGCGTCTGTATGCGGAGGAGGGGGTGGTGGTTGCAGATTGTGCTCGGTCCAGTAGACCCCTCCCAGTCAGAGCGTAGCTGTCTCAGCTAGTCAGCATTAGATTCGCGTGGCACCCTGATCCGCCCTGACAGTCAGCCACAGGAAATGATGGAACGTGAAACCGCCCACAGCACCCATGTGACCCGGTGTGCAGGGACGAGCGGGCAGTGAGGAGGGTGGGGGGAGTTGGCTGTGATGGGGAAAAACAGGAAGGCAGCGAGGTGATGTGTCCTCACAATAGCAGAGGCAGAAACCATAGCCCCGTCTGGCACATCACAGACAAGAAGCACACCACCTTGGCACGTACACGCGCATGCACAGACAGACAGCATGCAGAACTTGCACACGTGTACACACAGACACACACACAGTGACTTTGGGTGCAGGCCACGACCGCTGTGATATTGTATCCGGTTGAATGGCAGTGAAATGAATCTCAGCATGCCTGTTCTCTAGACCTTTAGGTTCGTGCCATTGTCTTTAACTCCACATGCTTCAGCTGCCACAACCAAACACGAACACAGACACGAACATGCACACGCACACGCACACGCACACGCACACCACAAATATGCACAGGTAGGTCCAAGCTGATCATGGCACAGAAAAAAGCAGCCTCCACTGCAAGTAGACAGTGTAAAAAATAATTTAGTCTATTAATAACTGTATCAATAATCTATAAACCAAATGTGCCCTATGTTCTTTCATTCATTCCTTTAATAAATCAATTAACTAACTTATTAAGTCAAGTAGTTATGGTTAGGCAATATTTTATTCACAAGTGGAAATGTCAAGAAATATACAAATTGGTCAATACATAACCAGACATTTTTATGAATTATGAATGTCTATAAAAACTGCTTTTTATACACACAATACTACGTGCAATGTTTAATAAATAGTTTTTTTCTTGGTATACCTGATTCAGCTGGTCTGATTCCTGTTCCATGTGTTTGATTAAAAAAAAAAAAGAAAATTGTTATTGAATTAAATTAGATCTCAAAACAAAATTTTCAAAACCAAAATCATAATGTTTACCAAAAGTGCCTGAGCTGTACTTGACAAAAGGAAGATTAAGTGATTTATTAAGAGGACCTTTTTTTCTGTCTTTGCTGTATGTCATCCAGGGTCTCTCCACAGAGTTATTCCTTCCAGCAGGCCTTCGCAGACAGGGCAGAGTGAGGTTATGGGCCGGGTGGGGCTGTAACTTGGCCTTGGTGTGAAGGGAGAGGACAGGGAGATACAACGTGCATATACAGGGTTTTTCCAAGGCCCGAACCCTATAGCCTTTCACATTTACGGCCCCTTTTTACAGATTTTCCAGGCCTACCATCAGGTGCGTCAGACGCGGACATATTTCCAGGGCAGAACGAAACCCCAGTGTTTCCACTGGGCCATCCGTGGCTCAGTGCATACCTCCCTCTCAGTGGATTTATTTCCCCTCTCACCTTCAATATCCCCGCTCATCCCTTTAGATTGAACCGCATCTCAAATCATAGCTGTTCCTCCTCCCTGTGCCTCTCTTTCCGTCCTCTGTCTGATGGTCTGCTTCCATACTGTCACATTGTGTCAATTTGACAGGGAACGCCAGAGTGCTCCTTTGCTTTGCTCTTTGTAGTACTTTGGATTTACTGTCATTCCTGCTGCAGTTTTGATGTGTGGAACACAGTAACCACACTACTGCCGTAATGTCTCTCT
This sequence comes from Bovichtus diacanthus, assembly GCA_943590825.1. Classification (NCBI taxonomy): domain Eukaryota; kingdom Metazoa; phylum Chordata; class Actinopteri; order Perciformes; family Bovichtidae; genus Bovichtus; species Bovichtus diacanthus. The sequence goes on from CALSBV010010309.1 coordinate 3,665,490, forward strand.
GTGGCAGTTTCAAGTGAACAATATTTGCACGGATGCTCTTCTAAAGCACAAGGCCTTGTTGAAAAACCGGCCGTGCTGATGTAATGCGCTTCCTTTCATTAAACAGATACAAATGGTAAACACATGCGCCCACAAGTGATTTAGCGGTCATTGTTTAGTGTCTAAGATACCTCATATGGCCCCTTCCTTACTTTCACTTTACCTAGATATATGCTAAGTTGACCTTGCTGATTTTGAGGACGGTCACTAGCAACATTTATTAGCCTATGTGAAAGTCCTTGCTTTCAACTCTGAATAGCCTTATCTTGAGTGTACAAAGCAGCTTTATGCCACTGCAATGATTCTCCTTCTCTTTATCTTTGTCAACGAGCTCACTCGCATCCACTGACTGCCTTATTGTATTATTTATTGGACCCAAAGACACAAGCTTTTCAAGGTGAATACCACCAAAATGTACAAATATTTTGAGAGCTGTGTCTGAATATATTCACTCTATATATATAATATATATATTGTATATAATATATATAAATATATATATATATATATATATATATTATAATTTATAAAATAATATTATAATATATATGTATAATATATATATATATATATATATTATATATATAATATATATATATTATATTATAATATATATTATATATATATCATATATATATAATATAATCGATTTTATATATATATATATATATATATAATCGAAAATCCATATCCAAATTAAAGTGGACAAAATGTTTAAGGAGTAATTCATTTGTAGCCCCAAGGTAATAAAAGGTTTAACATTTGAAAGCATTTGTAGACATTTATGTATTTTTTTTTCTTTTTAATACTTTATAGATCGGGCACTCATCAGTATGTGTGAACATGAGTAGCCCTGCAAAAAGCAAGAGTCTAATATGTGGTAATGTACAGCCCGGAGCCACTCCACTGATAATAAATAAGAGATTGATTTTTGGCCTCATGCAATGTTTGTGTGTTATACTGTAGTCGAGCAGTAAAGCAGAAGATGATAATTTATTCTGATAAGAGTTCTACATCAACCTGACAATACAGAGTGAATAAGTGTTCAATTTCTGCCTTTAAAAAATACTCATGAACGTATGCTAAACTGAACCTTGCTAAAACACAACAATGATGTGTTACAAGACTAACATTTAACACTATTTCCCTTTTCAGAGTCAGCAACACAGCTGAACTCACTCTGAAAAAAATTTATTGTAAAATGTAAAACCCCTTTAGTTACAGTTTGGAGTGCCAAGGCAGCAATTAAGGAATAAAAGTACAATCCAGCATTATTCATTCATTGTACAGCATTAGTCACTCTCACTGGCCTTGGGAGTGTGAGAAAGAAAGAAGTAACAAAAAAAGGCGAAGAAGGGTTGATTTATAGTTGTGCTTTAAAGGGTTACGGCGTAGCATGTAGCTACACTAACGCTACAGAGGCTGATACGACGAGGGGGACCGTATTAACTACGATTAATCAGAAAGGGCTGCTTGTGTTTTCCCCAAGCAGCAACTTCCTGTGCGGAGAAATGAAAGAGCCAAAACAGTTCCTCGAATGGCCACTTCAGGCTGTCTCCAAAAACGAGTCGATCCCTATAGACCCCCATGTTAAAATGCCCAATTTAACATAAAAATGAAACATGTTTACAGCCTGGTAAACCTTTTTTGGTCTCTATAGCTAATTTTCCCGTTCATGACAACTGTTCAGGGGTGAGTTTTATGCGTCCCTATGATGTATTGTGTGACTAACAGCCTCTCAAAGAGCTTCTGCCTTGAAGATTATATGAACACTCATAATGTGTTACAGCTATGCAAAACCATAAACTTCCAAGGAAGACAATGGCAATGAGTGGGTTTCCTGCAACCATTTGAGGGATGGCAAAGCAGGAGGGGCTAAACTTCCACATGAAACCAAATACATGCAGACATTTTCACATAACAATATGAAATTGTGTGCATGAGTTTTCACACGGATTTTCCATTCAGCCAAAGCGTCCGGTTATTCTTGGCAGCAGTTACGTCAGTATGCCTGCAGACGCTCTATTTTCTATTCCACTTGACGCACGAAGCGGACATTAGGATTCCCACCTGCCTGTCGTTCCCCTCAGCCAGCAGTTTCCCCTCTCCACCTGATCTGTTTCGCTCTCCCTCACCTCCTCCTCATCCCGCTCCCCTCCTTCATCTTCCACTCGTGAACTCAGCCAAGGCAACGAAACACATTGATGATTTATTTATGTTAGGGAACCCATCTTCCCTTATTTCCTTACAACTGTCTCACACACACACACACACACACACACACACACACACACACACACACACACACACACACACACACACACAAACACACTCTGTCTCTTCTTGTGTCTGTCTGTCTGTGAAACCATATGTGACAGTGATGCTAAATGGGGCATCCTTTCTCC